>JAUIMM010000962.1:1015000-1299673 GCA_031769625.1 Taudactylus pleione | reverse complement strand
GCGGGGACCGGCCTCGCCAATGCACGTGAGCGGTCGGCAAACCGGGCAAACGCGAGTGGCCATTGCTACAGCTTGACAAATTCCAGAGCTTTGTTAATTCGTCATTTTAGCAGCCTCATAGAAATCTATGGAGGCTGCTTTTGCTATTGAGAATGTGGGACTCCAGCAGATATCTCTGATACCTATTGCGGACCTCAGTACATGCATCTGTGCGGGAATATCCTGCAAATATGGGTATATCTAAGAGGGGATGTGCACCCCTAGCAAAGCAGACAAATGAGACAGACAATGATTATACAGTGAGGAAGGGGTGATACCATTGGAAACATGCAGATAGATTTTGGAGGCCAGTTTAGCTGGAAGACAAAAGTCTGCAGCAGAAGACCGATAAATGACGCAGCAGAACATTCTAAGTCTAAAATTAAATAAAAGCATTGCTGGAATGGTAAACGATTGTGTACAATCATGCAAAGTATGAAAATAAACGTTCTCTGCACCATGCTGTAACAGTGCTGATATATATACGCTGCTATTGCTGCCTATTTAAAGGAGAACAAAATCTAATTATAAAAAGAGCATATGTTTTGTGAATACTGCCTAAGACTTTGACTCTGTGACTTTTCTTGTGTCTGTTTTCTACTGAGCAGTAATTAGATCATAAACCGCTGCAGGAAAGCAATTCATCTCAGCCGTTGTTTTGTTTCTCTCTCTGTACTGTGTCCATGTACCAAACACGGTCTAACAGGTCCCTTCTCCGATCAATGCACCGATAAGGTTTACACCGGCCTCTCTCACCTGCTGCGGCTGTTTGTGCATTAGTATCAGGCTGTTACAGATGGATAGGTTCTGTCTTATGAAATCCAGGGATGGCCCAGGCTTTCGGTTTCCTCTCTGCATAACTGGCACCTGATAAAGTATTCTTACCTTCTCAGAGGACCTGGCATTTCTGTATCATTGACACAGTGTCACTGTATTAAACCAACCAGCCGTAGTACAAGCATGTTCTAATCTTATCCGCCAGCAAGGGGAGAGAGGAAAGGGTGTTGGGCTCTTGAGGGTTGGTTCTCTTATCTACCTTCTGTTATCTTCCTTCCTCCTCTGGCTGTCTCTGCAAATGGAGACTGACAGCAAACTAGATGTATAATTGAGTTCAGTCCCCTTTAGGCTGGTGCATAATTCTTTTATTGATCCACAGGATGGAAAATAAAATCAACTCTGGAACAGAACAAACAGATCCAGATATTCCTACCTGACCCCGTATACGGAACTGGCAGAAGACGACCATTGATTGGTCAAGGTGTGAGGCCGCAAGCATTTGCCATAGCGTTTCTAAAGTGACCCCATTCATCTCAAAGACTTCTAAGACTTCCACACCATCCTCACATATCTCATCGTGGCCCAATACTTCTTTTCCCGGCCTAAATTCTGTTACCTGCCCATGGACTTTCCCCCAATAAATGTTGACTGTATTGACTATGAACATCTCACATGGACCCTCAAATGATTTACAGCCACTGTAGCCATGGGTTAGCTCCAAATTTATAATTTTCCCCTACCGCATAGCTCTGACAGGTAGAGTGTTAGTTATTGCTGCCTCAATGGGCGATAACTTCCGCTGCTCTGCAAATTCTGCCATCTTGCTCGGTAAACCTAGTGCGCTTGGGTAAAATCTAACCGCATTGGTGCAAATTAAAATGTGCAGTATTGCCATAGAGGACTTTGCATTACACATCGTCAGCTTTCAAGTTATAGCCCAGATACTAACAGCAGTATGCTCCTAATTTGATTACTTTTCATAACATGTTTTCATGATAAACTTGAGACTGGCTACAAAAGATGGCACAATAGGTTACCTGCGCTAAGCAATGCCAAGTAGTCCTTTGGCCTCTCTCTGTGCCATCTGAGGACCAACCGTTCTCTTTTGATAGCAGAGTGGAAGGCCCAGAGGCTGGAGTTGCATCACCTGGCCTCTGCCCAAATTTTGCTATGGGGCGATGCACTTTTGCCCGAGTTTGGATACCACATTGCGCATTTCCGTCTTTCCAAACACTAATACAGTTCTTTATCTGTGGTGCCTGTGCTTGTCTTTGATGTGTGTCCATGCCATCATCTGCATTCCTCTTTTGCTAAGATGCGTCGCCTCTCTCATTAATCCCCTCTCTCTGTCTCTTGCTTAGGATAATTCAGGGAAAACGTAATCTGAAAGAATTACTTTGTGCTGCTGACATTCTGAGTCTTGAAATGTCAGCCGTGATTAATTCACTGTCACAGCTTCCCCCACCATGGGACGCAGGCATCTAGCTGGAACTGCTCAGACAGAAACTTTCAAATGCCAAATGACCCTGCAGAGCTCGGCTGCCTATAGATAGCAAGTTCTCCTGCCCAAACTCATAGTTCTACAGCAGCCAGGTCCTACTACTCTTACGGAAGAAATGTAGCTAAACACATGGGGTGGATGGAGAGATGAATGCAGAACCAAGGGTACACAACTATGGGCAAATGTATCTCCACTTACAACTGAAGGGGTGTAACTGGGCTGTAGTAGGGTGCTAGAACCCAGTTACTGCTGTGCAAAGTTTGTTTTGGTGTTGTCATATTCTATTCTTTCATGATTATGCTCATTTATATGGGTAAGCAGCTGGGTTGGAGGAACTGGGCAATTTGAGGATACTTCCCAACTGCTCCAATTCATGAAGCACAGTCCTGGTTGGTGGTAGGCCCCAGTCATTGCTGCTCTGCAAAACAAATGCCATTGTACGTGTAGCATTTAGGGAACTTTTCGGTCCAGTGCTTGTGATGCATGCCCCCCCGTGATGCGTAGCCATGAACCCTTCATTTTTTTTGTCCCACTTCGACAGCTACAATAGTTGGGCAATATAATTTGAGAGTGTTTCTCAGACAGTGCAGACTAGGGGCCTGATTCAGACCCACTCGCGAGCGACTGTCCGCTCGCAAGTGGGTCGATGGTCTGCACTGAGCATGCGCACGACGGAGGGAGCTCCGTCGTGAGCATGCGCCAGACGCGACGAGTGAAGGACTTTCCTTCGCTCGTTGTGTCTGATTAAAGGGGGCGTGCTGTCGATGTTGATTGACAGCACGCCCCCTTTGGTGGGCGTGCCGGGGGCGTGCCTCCCTGACGGGGGCGTTCCCAAGGGAACGCCTACCGTCAGAAGCCGGCTCTGATAGAGCCAAAATCACTCCGGGCCTTGCGGTTGAAAACCTCAACCGCAGGCTCCGGCTCGCAGTGGCACTGGTTGCGATGGTCACGACCATCGCGGCCATCAAACTGCACGCTCGTATAGGCTGTGGGTGGTGACCCACAGCTATACGAGCGTCCAGGAGGACGCTCCATTATTATGGAGGGCGGCCCTCATTCAGAGCGTGCGCTCTGCTCAGAGCGTACGGCTCTGAATGAGGGCCAAGGTGCCTAAATTCACTTAGTTAAACAACGAGCCTTTGTTTTCCAAGATGAGACTTTGAAAATTAGTTTCAAGAGGCACAGATGATGGATTTGGGGCTACTTGTTTTCTCATGAGGACTCTCTCATTGCATGTTGGATATGACCCATGACTGAGGAGGCAACTGGGTGTTGTACTGCAGTTTCGGGAATGCCTGGCAGAAGTGAACCCCCTTCCCCCCAAGAATATTTGATCTATTACACACTCAGAGAAAGATACTAAAAGGGGAGGGGTTTGTTCTCTAACATGAGTAAAGTGAGTGGGAGATGTGTCAGGTAGGTAGGCCAAAGGGATGTTTGGGAGATAGGTGGACACAGGGGGAATCAATCATTGTGGCTCTTACTGCATGCTATATATCATTTGGCTGCAAAGGACATACTGTAGATATTAGATTGCAATGGATGCCCGCGCTGCCTCATCCTTTGTACATTGAAGTGCTGATGCTATGATGTCACTGCTGTTTAGTGAGCTTTTGCAAACTCCATTCATGCCACTGTGTAGCGTGCCATAGTACTGGAAGGTGGTGTAATACTTATGTCCTGCTGTGAGAACTATTACCATTGCCACAGCCAATACTGCAATAGCTTATGGGCGCAGTACCCAAAGTGTGAAGTGTACAGAAAAGTCCTGTATGTAGATCAAGAAAGAAAATGCACAGTGCAGTAGCCAGCAAGAGCTTTGTAAACTGAAAGGCTCAGAGAATTATGCCATGTGGAAATTCGTTATTCAAATGCAGTTAAAGTGAGAAAAGTTGTGGATGATCACAAATGATCCAGGTGACATTCCAAATCCTGATAAAGTGGATAGAGCATTGGTCTAGCTGTAGAACAGCGCATGTATTCCATGATTCATGGGGAAGTGTCAGCACATGAAATGTGGATAGCCCTGCAGGCAGTGTTTGAAGATAAAGATCTGAGGCATACACTGTATGGTACCAATTTGAGTGCATGCAGAAACATGAATGAGTACATTGACAAGATGTTGTCCGTATCTCAGCAAATGGCATCTGTAGGAGTCCAGGTGGATGATGAGGAGGTTGCAATGGCAATGCTGCAAAATCTGATGCTTGAATTTGTTTTCTTAGTGGTGGCTTTGGAGTCCTGTGTGACTAACCTATCAACGGAGCTCGTGAGTGCTGCAGTTTCAAGAACTCATACCAGTTGAGACTAATGCTCAGAGTTCTGCTTTACTCACAAAGGTCACATAAGGCCTATGTACAAGTGTTTCACATGTCACAGGGTGGGATATAAGGCCTCTGAATGCAGATTGAAAGACTCAAGGGAAGCTAGAAGAAAAAACAAGAATTGCAGGAAGGATTGCTGGTACATGGACTTGGAAGCCACAAAGCATTTCAGCTGCAATCAATAATAGTTTACATCATTGAGCAAGTAATACCCTATATCAATCAGAGGGATCGAAGACAGAGTCCTTACAGCCACAAATGTTGGGACAATCATGGTGCACCTGAGAATTAAAGGTGAAATCATAGTAACATACATTCGGGGGAGTTATTCATACCAGATTTGGGGACCAATCTTATCATTGTAAGTGTCCTATAAGACTAATTATTGAAGGTTAATTTTGCAGAGGGCAAGTGTCTTGTGCAGAATAGACGATGGACTGTAATAGCAACAGCAACCCAGTGCCAATAACTATACATCTTAGAGACAGAAGAGTGTTATGCAATTGCGGCCTCTGATTCAAGCCAGTCTATAGAGCTGTGTCATAGGCGACTAGGTCAACTATGGTATAATAAAGTCCAGAAGCTCCTTGATGGGATGGTGACAAGGAGAGCCATGAACAATTCAGAGAGACCGGCATGTGAGAGCTGTAACAGGGTAAGGTACACACCTTTACTTCATAAAAGCTAAACGTGAGGTAATAAACAAATTTGCAGACTACAAGAGTTTGGAGTAGAATCAAATGGGTCAAAAATGGAAGACATTGAGATCTGACAATGGCAGAGAATATGAGAATAATAGTGTAGCCATCTTCTTGAAGAAACATGGCATAGGGCACCAACTAACCATTGCATACATGCCAGAATAGAATGGTATCAGTGAGCAGACCAACCGCACAATTGAGGAGAGAGCGCACCTGTGTTAAGTGATGCTGGCCTAAAAAAGAGATCTTTGGCAAAAGCAGTGTCTACTGCTGGACATTTTTTTTTTAAAAGTGTGTCCATAGTAGCTGTGAAAGACAAAAGACTGCTAGAGGTGTGGGCTGGAAGTAAGGCAAGCATCAATCATCTCAGAGTCTTTGGGTGTAGAGTGTCACAAACGTGGAATTTAGGAGCTGTGTTCCCGGACTGGGCCTTGGATCTGTATTACTTGGCGCAGACGCTCGCTGGAGGAGACTTGGCTTAATGAAGTTTCTCCGCATGAGAGGGTGCAGCGAACTGACAGGAGTTTGAGGAATGCGGCAGTAACAAGGTAGCTAGGAAGCTACGTGGAGCGGCTGGATAGCCGTGGGTAGACGTTGGCAGCTGAGTGGCTACGTGGAGTGGCTGGATAGCCGAGGGTAGGCGTTGGTAGCTGAGTGGCTACGTGGAGCGGCTGGATAGCTGGGTAGAATCCTATCCAATCTATCCATACCCAGGTGACCAGAGAACCGGGAAGCATGAGCCCAATGCAGTAACCTCTTGCGGAGTTCCGGAGTGACGAAAGTCTTCCCAACCGGGGGTATAGGAGATAATTGGGTAGAGGTGAAGAAAGCTGAATTCAAGATTGCTTGGGGCTGTTCCATGGGTAGATCAGGGTTGCTCGTCATGGAACGGGAGAGTGCGTCGGCTTTGAGGTTTTGTGAACCGGGGCGAAAGGAGACTTTGAAGTTAAATCTGGAGAAAAACATTGCCCACCGGGCTTGACGAGGGTTCAAGCAATTTGCAGATTTAAGATAAAGGAGGTTCTTATGGTCAGTAAAAATGGTAATGGGGTAATGAGCTCCTTCTAGAAGATATCGCCATTCTTCGAGGGCTAGTTTCATGGCGAGTAACTCTTGATCTCCAATGGTGTAGTTCTTCTCTGCAGGCAAAAACTTCCGGGAAAAGAAACCATAGGGATGAAGTTTTTCATCTTTAAATCGCTGGGAGAGCACTGCACCGACACCTTCAGAGGATGCATCCACCTCCAGGATAAAGGGCCGGGTGGAGTCTGGTTGCTTTAAGATGGGAGCGGAGATGAAGGCTTGCTTAAGAAGTTGAAATGCAGAGGTAGCTTCGACGGGCCATTTAGTTGGATCTGCTCCCTTACGGGTGAGGGCTGTAATTGGAGCTACCAGAGTCGAGAAACCTTTTACAAACTTGCGATAGTAGTTGGCAAATCCTAGGAATCTTTGTATGGATTTTAAGGAAGAAGGAAGAGACCAATCAAGAATGGCTTGTAGTTTTGACGAATCCATTTGAAGGCCTGTTCCGGAGATAATGTATCCCAGGAATGGTACACTTGAGACCTCAAACAGACACTTCTCTAATTTGCAAAACAGTTGATTGGACCGCAACCTCAGAAGGACTTGTTTGACCTGGTCTCGATGAGTTTGGAGGTCTTGAGAAAAAATCAAAATGTCGTCTAAGTAAACGACCACACACTTGTACAAGAGGTCCCGGAAGATTTCATTGACGAAAAACTGGAAGACGGCCGGAGCATTACAGAGGCTGAAGGGCATAACGAGATACTCGTAGTGCCCATCCCTGGTGTTGAAGGCCGTTTTCCATTCATCGCCTGGACGGATACGAATTAAATTATAGGCTCCTCTTAGGTCGAGTTTGGAAAAAACTGTGGCTCCCTTGACTCTATCAAATAATTCTGTAATGAGAGGAAGAGGGTAGCGATTCTTAATAGTTATTTCATTAAGACTCTGGTAGTCAATACACGGGCGCAAGCCACCATCTTTCTTTTTTACGAAGAAAAATCCAGCCCCTGCTGGAGACGTGGAAGGTCGAATGAAGCCTTTTTTTAAGTTTTCCGTAATGTACTCCGACATGGCCTGAGTCTCAGGGAGAGATAGAGGGTAGGTTCGGCCTCTGGGAGGATTCTTTCCGGGAATCAGATCTATGGGACAGTCCCAATCACGATGGGGAGGTAACAGGTCTGCGCTCTGTTTGCTAAAGACGTCCTGAAACCCAACGTAGGCTTTGGGCAGGTCTGTAGAATCCCGTACAACGGAAGATCTGATAGGTATTACCCGCTGAAGGCAGCCTTTGAAACAATTGGAACCCCAGGAGGTTATTTGCATGGTGGTCCAATCGATTTGAGGTGAATGTCTCTGTAGCCAGGGTAATCCGAGGACTAAAGAATGAGAGGCTTTGGGAATCACTAGGAAGGATAGTTGTTCGGAATGGAGCACCCCAATGGTAAGTTTAAGTGGTGTTGTACGATGGGTGATGGTTCCACTAGAAATGCGACTACCATCGATGGCGGTTAAAGTGATGACTCGAGGCAATGCTTCCTCAGGGATTTGATGCTTCTGGACAAATTCAGTAGTGACAAAGTTCTCTGCCGCTCCGGAATCCAGGAGAGCTAATACAGCTTTGGAACCTTGAGGACACTTTAAATGAGCCTGGATGGTGGAATCAGACTTCCTTTGTGATGCAATGGCAACTCCTAACTTAACCTCTCTTTCATAAGTTAGGAGGAGGCGTTTCCCGGACGAATGGGACAAGTTTTAACTAAATGTTGAGGAGATCCGCAGTACATACAGAGGTTCTGCCTCTGCCTTTTCTGCCGCTCCTCAGCCGATAAATGAGAGCGGTTGACCTGCATGGGTTCTTCGCCCAGAGGAGGAGAGGGTAAGCGGGAAACTGGACGTGGCCTTCCACGATCAAATCTGCCTCTTTCCAAGGCACGCTCCCTGTGACGGAGATCCACCTTGTTGCAGAGAGAGATTAACCCATCCAAACTGGTTGGAAGGTCACGGGAAGCTAGGTCGTCTTTGAGCCTTTCAGAAAGGCCACTCCAGAAGGCAGCGATGAGGGCATCCTCGTTCCAATTGAGTAACTGGACTACGTATTGGCTGACAGTCCTGCTGCCCTGATGGAGGCATAGAATATCAGCTGATGCGGAAGTGGTTCTTCCGGGTTCATCAAAGATTTTGCGAAATGTAGCAACAAATTCGGGGTAGTTGGAGAGCAGGGGATCCGACTTCTCCCAAAGGGGTGAGACCCAATCGAGTGCTTGGCCAGAGAGTAGAGAGATGATATATGCCACCCTGGTTCTGGCCGTCGGAAAGTTGGCGGATTGTAGCTCGAATTGGATTTCGCATTGGTTTAAAAAACCCCTGCATAATTTGGGGTTGCCATCGAACTTGCTCGGAGGGGAGAGCTGAAGACGAGCAGGAGGTAGAACCGGAGGAGCAGGTGACACCACAGGAGGAGAGACGGCTAGGGAGCCAGCGGGAGCGGGATGAGCCAGTAAGGACTGAATGTTGTCCAGGCGTGACGACATATCTTGGATAAATTGGATCAGCTGAGCCTGAGAGGTCTCCTGTCTTTCCAGACGGGATAGTACATCCTGCGAGACTTCTATCCCAGATCCTTGACCACTTGCCGAGTCCATCGGGCCAGTGCAAACTGTCACAAACGTGGAATTTAGGAGCTGTGTTCCTGGACTGGGCCTTGGATCTGTATTACTTGGCGCAGACGCTCGCTGGAGGAGACTTGGCTTAATGAAGTTTCTCCGCATGAGAGGGTGCAGCGAACTGACAGGAGTTTGAGGAATGCGGCAGTAACAAGGTAGCTAGGAAGCTACGTGGAGCGGCTGGATAGCCGTGGGTAGACGTTGGCAGCTGAGTGGCTATGTGGAGTGGCTGGATAGCCGAGGGTAGGCGTTGGTAGCTGAGTGGCTACGTGGAGCGGCTGGATAGCCGTGGGTAGACGTTGGTAGCTGAGTGGCTACGTGGAGCGGCTGGATAGCCGTGGGTAGACGTTGGTAGCTGAGTGGCTACGTGGGGCGGCTGGATAGCCGTGGGTAGACGTTGGTAGCTGAGTGGCTACGTGGAGCGACTGGTTAGCCGTGGGTAGACGTTGGTAGCTGAGTGGCTACGTGGAGCGGCTGGTTAGCCGTGGGTAGACGTTGGTAGCTGAGTGGCTACGTGGAGCGGCTGGATAGCCGTGGGTAGACGTTGGTAGCTGAGTGGCTACGAGGAGCGGCTGGTTAGCCGTGGGTAGACGTTGGTAGCTGAGTGGCTACGTGGAGCGGCTGGATAGCCGTGGGTAGATGTTGGTAGCTGAGTGGCTACGTGGAGCGGCTGGATAGCCGTGGGTAGATGTTGGTAGCTGAGTGGCTACGTGGAGCGGCTGGTTAGCTGTGGGTAGATGTTGGTAGCTGAGCGGCTACGTGGGGCGGCTGGTTAGCCGTGGATAGACGTTGGTAGCTGAGCGGCTACGTGGAGCGGCTGGTTAGCCGTGGGTAGACGTTGGTAGCTGAGCGGCTACGTGGGGCAGCTGGTTAGCCGTGGGTAGACGTTGGTAGCTGAGCGGCTATGTGGAGCGGCTGGAGCGCAGTGGGAAGGCTTGCTTAGCTAAACTAAGAAACTAGTTGCACTGGCAACTTGTGTGAGCATTGGGGGATCCTTTTATAGTGGACACTGGGAGCTGACAGGCTGAGAGAGAAGGAGAAGGCTCCTCATTGGTGGTAGTGGGATCACATGAGCAATCCAAGATGGCCGCGCCCATGGACCGGAGGACAGCGCTTCCTGGAGATAGTCAGCGGAGACCGGCGGTCAGCAGGAGCCGGCGAGGGAGCAGCACAGCAGCGGGACCCTCCAGAGGACAACAGCGGAGACTGCCTTTGGAGAAGAGGAAGTAGCGTACAGCGCGGCAGCCGGAAGACAGCGCGGGTCAGCGCCCGCACAGGTAAGCGACGGGGTCTGATTCTGGGGTCTCCAGGCCGGCATGTGACATAGAGCCTATGCACACATCCCTACGGAGAAGAGAAGTACACTCGATAGCCGACTGTATCCATGTCAACAGCAGCCTGTGAAAATTATCGGTGGCTGAACGCCATCTCAGGATGGCGTACAGTAACACCACCAAGTTTTGAAAAAAATTCTTTATCAGAACTTGATAAATAGCCCGGACACTTAATATATACAAAATGTGGAAACGTTAATTTTTACTCGCTTTTTGTATAAATTAAGTGACGATGAACAGACCCCTTAGTCTGATGTTCATTAGATATTCGCGAAAATGGATGATGTTTATTTGTCTGAGCATGTACTGTATCTGAGCCGCACTGCGCACATATCCTGATTTTGTGCGGACAGATTTGAATGCATGGTAGCAGACATGTGAGGGGCGTTGTTGGATGCTGACTGGGAGGTAACAGCAGTGTGACTAAAAATTGCGCACGGAGATGTCGCGTCTTAAGGGAGTGTCGCAGGCATGTTGTTGAAAGTGGTTGTGCACAATAGATGCCCAACCGCTCACATAGGTGCCCAACCGCTCACATAGATGCCCAACCGCTCACATAGGTGCAGACTTGCCGACATTCTGGCAGCTCCCTTCGGGAGGGGGCAGCCAGGTCGGTCAAGCAGGGGGTGTGGTGCTGTGTGGGGGGCGGCGTGTTCATGCATAGCAACCACTAATGGGGCAGAACGGGGGTGGGGGGGTGGCCGCAGGATCGTGTAATTTTGGCCCCACCCTCGCTACACAATGCCAAGAGTTTCGGCAGTGTGAAGCAGGGGGTGGGGTCATGATGATATGATTCAGCGTGAATTGCGTCATCAGCCCCTGCTGTGGGGGTTTTAATGGACAATGCAGGGGTCTGGAGGGTCGGCTGCCGGGGGGGGGGGCTGGGAATGGCACCCGCTTTTTGGAAGGGTCCTGACCAAATTGGGAGAGTAGGTAAGTATGCAATGGTGGCATCCAGCAAGCAGTATCTCAGCGTCTACCGACACACGGATGTACATCAGTGAAGGGATTTGTAGCGGCCACTGGCGTAAACTACCGTGCAGGAGGGTGGCTGCTATGGGGCCCGGGTCGACTCTGGGGCCCGGCCCTTACCCTGTACCTACTCTACATACACTGCCAGGCCAGCCGTGGTCGCATCCTCCTTCAGCAGTGTGCTGAGCATGGCAGTCATATCTGCCCTCCCGGGCAGTCCCGCCTCCGTCTCTCCTCACTGACTGCTACTGGGAGGAGGCGTGGCTGTATTACGGGGATGTCCCAGCAGGCTCAGCACAGCCATGCCTCCTCCCAGCATCAGTCCCCTGAGAGGGGGTGTGCTTGTCCTGCGCGGCACAGGCTGAAGGGGGGGGTTGCAGAGGGGGGAGGGGGTGAGTGTGGAGAGGGTGTGGGGGTGCTATGGGGCCCCCCTAGGTCTAGTTTCGAGCGTGGTAGCAGCATTAGCATAAAGACGCAGCCATATCTGCGTCCGACTCTGGATCAGGCCCTACTGTATATCTTCAGCTTCTTTTATTTATGTGACATAACGTAAAAATTTAGCTGCTATAAACTAGTTTTATGTAGATTTTTGGCTGTGGTGGTTTTAGACAAATGTAATAATCTTATTTCACTTGAAAAAGGAGAAGTTAGTTTATTTAGCTGGGGAGGGGGTTAATGGGGTGAGCCCACGGACAGGAATTAATGCTTCTGAACCCCGTCTCCATCCAGCTTCTACAAATGCTTTATTTATAGACCTCGTCCAGCGCTTGGTAACGTTTGGCTGCGTTCCTGGCCCTCTCGCAGGTGCACAGACTATAATTACCAGCACAGATATTACAGTCTTGCTGTGGCAGCCTAGAAATAAGACCTGGATATTAGGAAGTGAGTAATATTTGGACTCGGAACACAAAGTAAATATCAGTACTGCTGTTTCGCCACAGTCAGCATGAAACAACCCATTAGACACGTCAGAGAATTCTTGCGCCAAGCATTATATTATGATGTCATATGTCACACATTACTGTGCAGAATAACACATAGGGGTAGACGTAGTAAAGCGACTCTCGACATTTTAAACCAGCACTAAAATTAAATTCAAAAGCCTCCGCTTAGTAAATCTAACCCATAGTCAGCAAACGAAGAGTTGAACGTAAATCCAATGCAAATTGCTTTTTTTGCTATTACTCGTGCGCACTCTAAATTCTTACGCAGCAGATGCTATAATGGCGCATAGAGGGGGAATTTAGTGCTTCTGATTTCGCACAGAGCAGTGGTGCGGTGGTTGGAGGGTGTGTGTAAGCACGCCAAAGAACAGTAAAGGGTATATATGCTAAAGGTCGATTTTAAATCTATCTAAATCAATGTTGTTTTTCTAGGGCTAAATCACACATTTACTAACACTTAAAAAAAAATAAAAAAAAATAAAAAATGTGTGATTTAGCCCTAGAAAAACATCGAATTGATTTAAAAATCGATTAAAATCGACCTGTAGTAAATACACTGCTCAAAAAAATACAGGGAACACTTAAACAACACAGTGTAACTCCAAGTCATTCACACTTCTGTGAAATCAAACTGCCCACTTACGAGGCAACATTGATTGACAATCAATTTCACAAGCTGTTGTGCAAATGGAATAGACAACAGGTGGAAATTATAGGCAATTAGCAAGACACCCCCAATAAAGGAGTGGTTCTGCAGGTGGTGCCCACAGACCGCTTCTCAGTTCCTATACTTTTTGGCTGATGTTTTGGTCACTTTTGAATGCTGGCGGTGCTTTCACTCTAGTGGTAGCATGAGACGGAGTCTACAACCCACACAAGTGGCTCAGGTAGTGCAACTCATCCAGGATGGCACATCAATGGGAGCTGTGGCAAGAAGATTTGCTGTGTCTGTCAGCAGGGCCGTTTCTAGGGGCAGGCGACCCGTGCAATTGCACGGGGCGCGCTGCCTCCTACCCCTGCTGCAGAAACAGCCTGTTAACTGCCGGGCGCCCGCTGAGATTCAGTTACCAGCGGGCGCCCGGCAGAGAAGCCGGAGATGGAGACGGAGGCTCCTGCTTCCGGCTTCCGGCTCCCACAATGTGCACTATGGGAGGACGTCATGACGTCTTTCCCATAGTGCAGAGAGAGGAGCAGCCGAGCGGAGCGGACGCCAGAGCGGGGCTGAAGGTTAAGTATTATTGTTTTTTTTTTTTTTTTTGTGTGTGCAGGCAGCCTGGACAATACTTGGGGGGAGGCACTACCACTGGGGGCACCCGGGCACTACTACTGGGGGCACTTCTGCTGGGGGAGCCACCACTACTGGGGGCACCCGGGCACTACTACTAGGGTAATTACAAGGGGGGCACTTCTACTGGGGAGACACTACTACTGGGGGCAACCGGGCACTACTACTAGGGAGTCGGGACATTATAAGGGGGGCACTTCTACTGGCGGAGGCACTACCGCTGGGGGCACCCGGGCACTACTACTGGGGACATTACTCTGGGGGCACTTCTGCTGGGGGAAACACCACTACTGGGGGCACCTGGGCACTACTACTGGGGACATTACTCGGGGGGCACTTCTACTGGGGTTATTGCTTAGGAGGCACCACTACTGGGTGCATTACTCAGGGGCCAGGGGCACTTCTACTGGGGGCACTACTACTTGGGGCTTTTCTACTTGGGGCACTACTACAAAGGGAGCATTACTATTGGGGGCACTAATACAGGGGCATTAATACTGGGGAATTTATAAAGGGGACACTAGTACAGGGGGCATTACTATTGGGGGCAATACAACTGGGGACACTACTACTGGGGCACTACAACAGGGACCATTACTATTGGGGGCATTACTGATGGGGGCATGACTACAGGGGACATGACTACAGGGGGCACTACTAATGGGGGCTCTGCATAAGTTACATTACCACTGTGGGCACTGCATAAGGGGCATAAATACAGGGGACACTGCATATGGGGACAACTACAGGGGGCACTGCATAATGGGCACTTTTGCCTGAGAGCCAGTGGGGGGGGAGCCTAAGACCTGTCGGGCTGGAATGGTAACGGAGGGGGCTGGAATGGTAAGGGAGGGGGCTGGAATGGTAAGGGAGGGGGCTGGAATGAAGTGTGTATTATGTGAATCATGTTTTTTCAGTGTGTTTTATGTGGTTCTGGATTTAATAATGTATTTGAGGTGGATGTGGTTTTAAAATGTAGTTTATGTGCCTCTGGCTTTTCCAATATATAATGTGGCAGTGGTTTGTTGCAGTGTATTTTATGTGGCAGTGGTTTGTTGCAGTGTATATTATGTGGATCTGGCTTTTATCTTCAATGTGCTGGGCTCGCTCCCAACGCGACTAAAACCGGGTGTGATGCAAGGTCATACTTCTGCAAAAGTCACACCACAGGCATGCACACAGAAATGCGGCATGGGCTTGTGACAGCTAGGCCATACCCCATTTTTTGAGCACGCATGCTGTCTATCTTTTGTTTAGCTACATATGTATTTCAGCGCTTTGCCTCTGACAGGTTAGACACCCCTGTACTCAGTAGTCACGGTGCCTGTCATTCTGTGGTCTTTCTAGATCACGCTCCCTTACTGTGATACCACACCCCCTCACGATGACGCCACGCCCACTCCACAATATTACTGCTTCGAGGGGGGGGGCGCATTTTGACTGCTTGCACTGGGAACCTCAGACCCTAGAAACTGCCTTGTCTGTCAGCGTAGTGTCCAGAGCATGGAGGTGCTACCAAGAGACAGTCCAGTACATCAGGAGACATGGAGGAGGCCGTAGGAGGGCAACAACCCAGCAGCAGGACCGCTACCTCCGCCTTTGAGCAAGGAAGAACAGGAGGAGCACTGCCAGAGCCCTGCAAAATGACCTCCAGCAGGCCACAAATGTGCATGTGTCTGCTCAAACAGTCAGAAACAGACTCCATGAGGGTGGTATGAGGGCCCGACATCCACAGGTGGGGGTTGTGCTTACAGCCCAACACCGTGCAGTACATTTGGCATTTGCCAGAGAACACCAAGATTGGCAAATTCGCCACTGGCGCCCTGTGCTCTTCACAGATGAAAGCAGGTTCACACTGAGCACATGTGACAGACGTGACAGAGTCTGGAGACGTCAAGGAGAATGTTCTGCTGCCTGCAACATCCTCCAGCATGACCGGTTTGGCAGTGGGTCAGTAATGGTGTGGGGTGGCATTTCTTTGGGGGGCCGCACAGACCTCCATGTGCTCGCTAGAGGTAGCCTGACTGCCATTAGGTACCGAGATGAGATCCTCAGACCCCTTGTGAGACCATATGCTGGTGCGGTTGGCCCTGGGTTCCTCCTAATGCAAGACAATGCTAGACCTCATGTGGCTCGAGTGTGTGAGCAGTTCCTGCAAGACGAAGGCATTGATGCTATGGACTGACCCGCCCGTTCCCCAGACCTGAATCCAATTGAGCACATCTGGGACGTCATGTCTCGCTCCATCCACCAACGCCACGTTGCACCACAGACTGTCCAGGAGTTGGCAGATGCTTTAGTCCAGGTCTGGGAGGAGATCCCTCAGGAGTCCATCCGCCACCTCATCAGGAGCATGCCCAGGTGTTGTAGGGAGGTCATACAGGCAGGTGGAGGCCACACACGCTACTGAGCCTCAATTTGACTTGTTTTAAGGACATTACATCAAAGTTGGAGCAGCCTGTAGTGTGTTTTTCCACTTTAATTTTGAGTGTGGCTCCAAAACCAGACCTCCAATGATAATTTTTGTGTGATTTAGTTGTCAGCACATTCAACTATGAAAAGAACAAAGTATTGAATAAGAATATTTCATTCATTCAGATCTAGGATGTGTTATTTTAGTCTTCCCTTTATTTTTTTGAGCAGTGTATATGGGCGGTATGCGTCCCTCCACTTGTTGCTGAACTACACATCCCAGCATGCCTTGCAAAAGTTTTAGCATGGCCAAATAGCAAAACTGTGGCAGGGCATGCTGGGATGTGTAGTTCTACAACAGCTGGGGGGCCTCTAATTGCCCACCTCTGAGTGTGTTGAAGCAAAATTCAACCCATGTTGACCACAGGACAGACGCCTGTTTGAGTGCAGATTACTTGCGGATGTTTGACCCTCGGACAAAATGTGAAGGGATGAGGATGATCGGCAGCGGCTTCTGATTGGCTGAGTGCATCTGAGCCCCTCCCACTGATATATTGCTGTTGTAGTGTGGCTGCGGCAAACTATTTGCATAATTTATTTCCTATTGGCAGTAGGTCAGCAGCAAGAAAGCAGATTCCTGTCAGACATGTTTTCTATTGGCGGAGACCATCGCAAGTTGTTTGACTAGTGCAGTGGTTTCCAAACTTTTGCCCTTAGGGTCTCCTTCATTTTTTCAAGGCACCCCTAAGCCAAATTAATTACCTGTAGTACTGCCCTTTATGTAGTGCCCCTTATGCAATGCCCCCTGTCCCCCTGTAGTAGTGCCCATTATGCAATGCCCCCAGTAGCAGTGCCCCTTATGCAATGCCCCCTGTAGTAGTGCCCGTTATGCAATGCCCCCAGTAGCAGTGCCCCTTATGCAATGACCCCTGTATTAGTGCCTGTTATGCAATGCCCCCTGTATTAGTGCCTGTTATGCAATGACCCCTGTATTAGTGCCTGTTATGCAATGTCCCCTGTAGTAGTGCCCCTTATGCAATGCCCCCTGTATTAGTGCCTGTTATGCAATGCCCCCTGTAGTCGTGCCCCTTATTCAATGCCGCCAGTAGCAGTGCCCCTTATGCAATGCCCCCTGTAGGAGTGCTCCTTATGTAAAGTGCCCTGTAGTACTGCCCTTTATGTAGTGCCCCCTGTAGTCATGCCCATTATGCAATGCCCCCTGTAGTAGTGTCCCTTATGTATAGGTCCCTGTAGTTGTGCCCATTATGCAGTACCCCTTGCCTCTTAGGCAGTGCCCCCACTAGTAGCCCCCACACCCCTGTGCAGAACGTACCTGACTGAAATTCATGCTGGGGACTGCTCCTGCTGCTACTCCCGCTGCCGTCGCGCTGACTGGATGAAGCTGGATCCAGCAGGCGTGCAGGACCCTCAGAAGTTACCAGTGATGCATTGCGCTGGGCCGCGGGTGCACTGGTGACATCATGACATCACCCGCACCCCCACACACTGCATTACTGGGAACGCTGAAGCGAGCAGAGGCTTCTTTAGCCTCTGATAGCTTTGGAGCCAGTTTTTCCAGTTTCTGTAGAAAAGTTGATCGTGATCTCCCACCGGGAGATCGCGATCGATGTTTTGGCCAGGCCTGGAAAAAAAAAACTGACAGCAGCTTCTCTCTGTCTGCGGCACCCCAGTGACAGCGTGGCGGCACCCCAGGGTGCCACGGCGCACAGTTTGAGAGTCACTGACCTAGGGGCACATGACGCCTTAATCTGGTCCTGCAATAAAGTGCCAAATTGTCCTATATAGAGAGCTACATTACATTGTACCTTATATAGATTTCTATTTCTGAGCTTATCTCACTATTTTGAGCTTATCCTAGCAGAGTTGGCACCTTTTTGAGTTGTGCTGTGGAATTTGACTTTTGTTGTTTATTGTTGTTTAGGAGGAAGGAAATACATCATTACATTTAGGGCTTGATTGAAAGTTGCACATAAACGCCACAACACTTGTTAATTAAGGTTTTATCTCTGATAACCCGGCTCCTATATACAGTGATGTCTTCCAGCGCAATAGATGAAATCACTTTGGCACCTGGAGGAGCACTGCGGGTGTTACGTCTCTTTTACCTTGTGGAGAAGAGACTGTTCCGTTATAAAACGCTCTGTCTCCCGGGTTTAGATATAAAAATAATATTTTTCGGCTGCCAATTCCTTTCTGACTTTCAGCTCCGTCTTTTCTTAATTACAAGATGCTTAAATCCCCGTGAAATTCGGCACAAGACATTTCATTGTGACCTGAAATAACAGAGGGATTGTTTCAGACGTGCCCCTCATTAGCAGAACTAAACAAATCTCATTATATCTGCATGAACAACAGCGGCTAAGCCAGGTTTTATGTCACTGCAACCCCTGCCAGACCCTCTCCCTGCTACTTGCAGTCAGACCCCCTCCAATGCCAGTCACATCTCTCCTGCCAAACCCTATTACGATTAGACCTGCTCACCCGTCACCCCTGTTGGTCATTCACATGCATGCAAGTTATCTTGTTACTTGCCAGTGAAATTCCCACCGGGCCCTAGCCCTCAGCCTGCCAGCACCTCTCCCAGCAGGTCAGATAACAGGACACTGTCTTATTAGACCGCGATGTTCCCTCGTCACCTGCCAGCAAAATAAGGCCAGGTTTAAGATGTTGCAGAGTCGTATGTTACTGAGTTGTTCTCCCAGGGCAAGTACCCAGCCCGTGCTGCAACCTGACAGGAGACGAAAGACCACCTTTAAGCCCTGGATAGGTATAAAAGGTAAAAGTAGTTTGATCCTACTGAATATATTGTACATTTCAGTACTGAATTGCACTGAGAGTTATGTCTTTGTAGTTGTAGAGTTTCATCTTTAAGCTGCTCCTCGTTTACACCTAAATAACGCTAAACCTTTCCCTTCATATTGTTGCTCAGTTGAGTTCAGTACATCAAGGAAAATGCACAGTTGAGGGTATGGGTGTTTGCAGAGAATATCTTGGGTATTATCACGCTGCATAGCTGAGCGAACGCAAGTATGGGTGCTACATAGTCGTACGCGTTTCAAACGCTTCTACACTTTCTTCTCAACAGGTGTAACTCAGGGCTGTAATGTGGGGCTAACACATATGTGAGGTTCGGTGAGGACGAGTCGACGGAACTGTGGGCTCTACAGAGTTGGGATGGGATCAGGTGCCGCCAAGGCAGACTGATCCATCAGTGAATGGGGCCCACAGGAGATTTCCCCAGAGCCCTAGACCAACGCTGACTCTTCAAATCACTTTTTCCCATCATGCCTTTGCTCACTTATTAGTACTGTTAATATGCCGAAAGTCTTCACCTGATTCAGGATCTTTTCTGGTGTAATACAGGATATGGTCCAGCCGTACAGTAAGTGTCTCTTCTTGGCACGTTAACATTGGATTAGAGATGTACAGTATGTGGACCCCTGTGTTTTGGTTTTGCATCTGGATTGATCTTCGTGTTTTGGTTTTGCAAAACCACCATCAAGTGTTTTAGTTTTGGATTCGGATAAAAATCAATAAAAACAGCTAAAATGTCCAAATCCAAAACCTGAGTTTGGGCTTTAAATCCAAGGTACGAACCAGCAACAGGTCCAAACCGGGTCACAAAAGTGAATCCGAACCTTAACCCGGTTCTACTCGGAACCCCCAAATTCAGGTGTGTTCGGATTTTAGAAATCCGGACCCGCACATCTCTAATTGGGATGTATGAACAGTTATAATTACAAAGTCAGCATGAGCTGTAGTTGCTCTAGGTTCATCTTGGTACTAGGTCACAACACAAATTTACCGCCCTATGTTATATTCGCGTTGTCAAAGTACGCTGACACTGAGAAGTAACTTTGTGCAATATATTATATATATACTGTATATACAAAAATGCTGCAAAGTAAGAATGCTTTCAAAAATAGAAGTGTTAATAGTTTACTTGTATCAATTAACAAAATGCAAAGTGAATGAACAAAAGAGAAAATTAAATCAAATCAATATTGGACGTAACTACCCTTTGCCTTCAAAACAGCATCAATTCTTCTACGTACACTTGCACACAGTTTTTGAAGGAACTCGGCAGGGAGATTGTTCCAAACATCTTGGAGGCCGCAATTCTTCCATGAAGACCACTTTTGGCCTGACTTCTCCGAATAGTAGATGAGTGTACCTGGGTCCCACTGGTTTCTTCCAGTTCTGAGCTGATGGCACTGCTGGACATCTTCCAATTTCGAAGGGAAGCATGATGTGTCTCTCATCAGTTTCCTTGGCTGATCACTGCATCTACGTTCCTCAACGTTGCTCTTTGTACGTCTTCAAAAGAGCTTGAACAGCACATCTTGAAACCCCGGTCTGCTTTGAAATCTTTGCTTGGGTGAGACCTTGCTGATGCAGTATAACCACCTTGTGTCTTGTTGCTGTGCTCACTCTTGCCATGGTGTATGGCCTGTGACATGATACTGTCTTCCACAACCTCACCTTTGTAGCAGAGTTTGGCTGTTCCTTACCCAGTTTTAAGCCTCCTGCACAGCTGTTTCTGTTTCAGTTAATGACTTTGATTAAAATACATATGAAAATGATGATCATTATCACCTGTATGGTAGGATTGGTTAATCATACACCTGACTATTGTTGAATCGTCAGTATTAACCTTTAGTATATTCCTTCCTATAAACCTCTAAGATTCACCTGCCTAGAACCTCTAAGACACAAACCTGTCTAAAACCTCTAAACAGAACGCTAATTGCGTACGCAGTATAACCGCAAATAAAGACAGGAGTGGAATCTGTGTTTCTAACGCACAAGTATTATTCAGGTAAAAGTACAGTCAGTTACACGCAATCTATACATACATAAGTTAGGCGTAAAAGGAAATAATACAGACCCAAGTACGGTTATACATACGCTGCGCCTCTGGACCCAGAGATAGACCTCAGACTTGATATCCTCAGTTCACCCAAAATTCAGCATAAACTGGCAAACCAGTGTTCGGACACATGTATTTATTCCCCCCCAGACTGAAACAGGACAAAGGGAGAACTTCCTGATGATCTCATTGGTTCCCAGAGGAGAAGCGTATGTAACAACACATTTAACAGGTTGTTTCAAATAGACTTTCCCTGCCTCTAACAGCCGGAGTCTTTCTGGTAACGCCTCCTGTAACATTCCATCAACTAAACATTTTGTTGCTTGTAAGTTCTGCGATCCGTAACTTGAGTTTGCATGATGCGATCTTTCCACCGATAACACCGGGATTCTGTAAAAAGCGTATGCATCAGAACGAAACCAAACACACCTTGCTTATCATGTATAATACCTTAGATATCAAAAACCTCTATTTCTTAGCATTTAAACTAACTTAACCAACTTGAATCATACAATTTGATACTAATGGAACCTTGTGTGCGAATATGTAGTGTGTGAGTATTCGGGGTTTGATATAAGGACGCTAGATAGTTTGGGGCAGATGCGTGCGCATGGAGCTACTTTTTCAGCGGTTTCATACTAAGTCTCATGCATTTGCTAATTGCGATTATTTAATAGCGCCCTTGTGGGAATAATTGTGCGTATGAAAAATGGTGAAAGAAGTGATCGCATAGTGCTAATAAAAATATTGCCACATGTACTATATTGTGAGTGCACCTAAAATGGCACTTAGGCGGCCATTCGCAAAATGGCGTCTTGCGATCGCATTTCTAAAATGGAGTCTTGCGGCCATTCGCAAGATGGCGTCGCTGCGATTACATTTTAAACTGAACTTGTCTCACTCAATTATTCAGGTTCGACAGTCCACCCTTTGATAGCAAACAATATGCTATCACAATCTGCTATAAAAATTTTATTTTGGGCTTACATTCACATATTATTTAGTGTTATCATGGGATGGCACAAGGTGGTTCTTAATCCATCAACAATGTGTCTCTAGGTGGGGGCATAAAACTACTATTATACACACACCGCGGATCTTGGGAGATCATGTGAAAGATGTGGGAATGCACCAGTTTTATAACAGTAGTTTTGAAGGGGAATTTGAGACTTTACATTGTCTGGGTGTTCTATAGATAACATTTCAATAATATCTTCTATGCATGTCTAAATATTATACATTTAAATGATGGTACTTCCTAGCTCAGGGTTGTAGTGCAGTTCTGTATCTACCTCGGTATACATATTATCATTTCTGACCACCATTATAGTTTCATCCCTTCGTTTCACTCTGTTTTCACATTTTCCACACTTCAACACAATAGGAACACACCGGACGCATATGCCAATTACTATGATGACAATCAGTATAAGGATCAAGAATTTTCCTATGCTGGCGACCACTTCCTGGACCCACTCTCCTAGACCCGAGAACCATTTCACTGGGTTCAGCCATGACTCCCATCCTTCTATCTTTTCCCCTGCTTCAGCCACTGATGCGTTATGGTTCTTACGAAATTCCCACTTTAGCTGCAGAATCTCATCCATCTTCTGGTCTATCACCTCCTTAGGGTCGCTGGTATCATTGGTGACATAAGTGCAACACTTTACTCCAAATTGGGTGGCTAACATTACGCAATATCCTCCAGTAACAGCAGTTAAATAATTCAACACTAGCCTGTGTTGCACTAGTTCTTTCTTGTACGCTTGCAATTCTCTCCCTGTGTACCTGAATGTGTCATCGTACATCTCAGTGATATTATCTATTAATTTAGCAATTTCCTGGATATATCTAAAATTTAATGTACCCCTAGCAATTCTGGTGGGATCCAGGGCGACTAAAACTTGGAAGCCAGTTATCTCACTGATTAACTGAGCGGCTTTATGCATATCACCAGGTATCATATTTCTCTTGCCTCTGTGTTCATATTATGTGTGAAGATATGGTGACGGTGTATTTTTATGTATTCCCAACATTTCAACATGTGTGAGGGTCATAACTTCTGGGACTACTCTTCCCAGATAACACAAACCTTCGGAACTCGGGGAGAGCCATTTATATGCTTTTCTTACACATATAAAATATACATTATCAGGGAGAATATAAGGAATGGTATGCATCATTATCATTAAACACATTTCTCTTGCAAACAATCCTATGTCAGGTTCTTCCATCTGGTGTATGCAAGTTTCTGGTTGTATTATTTTAGCACAATAACCATCTGGTACTTTACCAATCATTTCTTTGGTGGAACTCAATGTATACCGGTACCTAAAATATTTCCCACTTGATTTAATTGAGCGTAGCAGATCATAGTTTATGGACTCATTGGCCCTCATTCAGAGCCGGACGCTCTGAGCAGAGAGCTCGCTCTGAATTAGGGCCGTCCTCCATAAAAATGGAGCGTCCTCCTGGACGCTCGTATAGCTGTGGGTCACCACCCACAGCACAAACGAGCGTGCAGGATGACGGTCGCGATGGTCTTGACCATCGTGACCATCGCCAGTGCGACCAGAAGCCTGTGGTCGGGGTTTTCGACCACAAGCCCTGGAGTGATTTTGGCTCTATCAGAGCCAAAATCACTCCCACTGACATCACTAGTGATGTCAGTGGGGCCGGCTTCTGACGGTAGGCGTTCCCTTGGGAACGCCTCCGTCTGGGAGGCACGCCCCTGGCACACCCACCAAAGGAGGCGTGCTGTCAATCAACATTGACAGCACGCCCCTTTGATCAGACACAACAAGCAAAGGAAAGTCCTTCGCTCGTCACGTCTGGCGCATGCGCACGACGGAGCTCCCTCCGTCGTGCGCATGCGCAGTGCACACCATCGACCCACTTGCGAGTGGACAGCCGGTTGCGAGTGGGTCTGAATGAGGCCCATTATCAGCTCTTTGTGAGAAGGTCATCGTCTGATTATTACCCGTCACTTCCCAACCTCCGGGTTTATTGGGGTTGGTTATGTTTAAACACAAAAGTGATTTATCTACTTGAAATTGATAGAGTTTGAAATAAGGCGGTTTGGATGAGAGGAATTTTCCATCCAATGTTTTCCCGTTCTGTAATTCTAAAATTTCCGTGATATTCAGCGGAAATGGCACCAACCCTACATTATGCTGTCCCTGTGGCACATGTGAACACACCCAGCAATCGGTTTGATTTAACACTTTGCCTACCATGTTGTGATAATCCTCTAAAGGATGCCCTCCCCAGTACGGGTTATATTTAGGTTGGCACCGTTGAATACAGTTCTCATCAACTAGGGACCCACAAAACTCACAAATACAGGAATCTTCAGACGATAACCCTTCACACCTTCCCCGAGTATCCGGAATGACAGCTCTCTTAACAATAACAGTACTAAGATTGGTCAGACACTTCCCTGATTGGCATTGCACTCCTCCTTTCTCCACTCCATCAGCACTGCAATCAGCTCCTGTTTCCTCAATAGGTCCCCCATCACAGACACTGGGTATTCCCGAACTGACCAGGATGGTGAACACTCTAAAAGAGAATATGAAAATGAACACAGCAGGCCCGTTCATTGTCACAACAAGACCTGCAAATTTCTCTCAGTTCAGGTATCTCACTACAACCTTTTCAATCCTCCCGGAACAAGCTCGCGAGTGACAGATCCACACTATCAGCTTTGTCTCCGACCTGTTTCTCCACCGGTTGATTGACCTTTTTACAGTGAGTGGAATGGACCCAGGTATCTCTCTCGGCCACCTTCAAAGATGTAGTACTTGTCAGCGGCACCTGGTACGGACCTTCCCACCGATCAGTCAAACAACCTGAACACAAGAAATTTCTGATCATTACATATTCTCCTGGTTCAACATCATGTCAGTTAGTTTCAGGCATATCATTAGACAACAATTTCAGTTTCTGCTGCTGTTGCTTTAACTGCTTACTCATTGATATAAGATACTTCACAGTTACCTCGTTGTTACCCTTTAGATCTTCCTGTGGACTTATAATCAAATGAGGTTGTCTACCAAACAATATTTCAAATGGGGACAGATTCAGAGGAAATCTAGGAGTGGTCCTTATACTATGTAGGACCAAAGGTAAAGCTTCTGGCCATCCTAGTCCAGTCTCTGCCATGATTTTACTTATTTTTAATAGTCCCGTTCATCCTCTCTACCTTGGCACTGGCTTGCGGTCGGTAGGGGGTGTGAAGTCGGCTATTAATACCCATCAGCTTACACATATTTTGGAAAACATCACCTGTGAAATGGGTACCCCATCACTTTCAATGATTATAGGGATACCGTACCTGCATACAAATTCCTGAACTATTTTCTTGGCAGTAAACGCAGCAGTATTAGTGGCTGCTGGCAGGGGCATAACTAGAACTTTTTGAGCCCCATAGCAACATTTTTAAGGGCCCCCCCTAACTTAGGTCTTACACAATAACCACAGTAGTTCCCCTAAAACATTAAATGCCCACTGTAATGGTACCCCTTATGCAATGCCCACTGTAATGGTGCCCCTTACGCAGTGCCCCCAGTAGTGAGCCCCCTGTAGTTGCCCCCAGTAATGAGCCCCCTGTAATGCCCCCAGTAATGAGCCCCCTGTAATGCCCCCAGTAGAGAGCCCCTTGTAAATGCCCCCAGTAGTGAGCCCCCTGTAATGCCCCCAATAGTGAGCCCTGTGTAGCTGCCCCCAGTAGTGAGCCCTGTGTAGCTGCCCCCAGTAGTGAGCCCTGTGTAGCTGCCCCCAGTAGTGAGCCCTGTGTAGCTGCCCCCAGTAGTGACCTCCTGTAGCTGCCCCCAGTAGTGACCTCCTGTAGTTGCCCCCAGTAGTGACCTCCTGTAGCTGCCCCCAGTAGTGACCCCCTGTAGCTGCCCCCAGTAGTGACCTCCTGTAGCTGCCCCCAGTAGTGACCTCCTGTAGCTGCCCCCTGTAGCTGCCCCCAGTAGAGACCCCCTGTAGCTGCCCCCAGTAGTGAGCCCCCTGTAGCTTCCCCCTGTAGTGAGCCCCTGTAGCTGCCTCCAGTAGTGAGCCCCCAGTAGCGACCCCCTGTAGCTGCCCCAGTAGTGAAGCCCTGTAGCTGCCCCCAGTAGTGACCCCCTGTAGCTTCCCCCAATAGTGAGCCCCCTGTAATGCCCCCAGTAGCTGCCCCCTGTAGTGAGCCCTCTGTAATGCCCCCAGTAGTGAGATCCCAGTAACTTCCCCCCACGCGCGCGGGCGCATGCGCACACACAAAACAAACAAACAAAAATTTACCTTATCCCCGCTCCTGTGAAGCCGCCGACCGCCCCGTCGCCCGCTCCTCGGCACTATGAGTGACGTCATGACGTCACTCCCATAGTGCACTGCGGGACCCGGAAGACGGAGCTCATTCCTGAGCTCCGTCCCCGGCGTCCGCTCCTCGGCACTATGGGAGTGACGTCATGACGTCACTCCCATAGTGCATTGCGGGACCTGGAAGACGGAGTGAGCTCCGTCCTCCGGCTGCCGCCGGGGTTTGAGTAGGAGTCTGGCGTCCACTGGTAACAAAATCTCAGCGGGCGCCCGGCATATGGAAAGTGCAGGGGATGCGATCGCTGGGCCGGCGGGCCCCTTAAGCCGCCGGGCCCCATAGCAACCGCACCCCCTGCACCCTCCATAGTTACGCCACTGGCTGCTGGGTAGGCCTCAACCCAGTTAGAGAATACGTCTGTGCACACTAATACATACTTAAGGTTCCTGCAGGGTGGTAATTGGATGAAATCAATTTGTATCACCTGGAAAGGTCCATCAGTTGGTGGAATGTGGGACGGTTCGGTAGGGATCGCTTTCCCTATGTTCTTTCTCAAGCAGGTCAGACAGGACATTGCTATCTTCTCTGCTTGTGAAGAAAACCCTGGTGCATACCAGTATGCCCTCACCAACTTGCACATGCCCTGTTTACCCAGATGAGTCAGACCGTGTGCTGCTTCAGCCAGGCTGGGGTAATATGCCTTGGGGGCGTACTGTCTTACCATGTCCGTCCCTCCAGAGCCCGGAGGGCTCTTGCCCACACCCCTTGGACTTCCATATGGATTTCTCCTGAATTGAACACAAATTTTGCATCTCAATTAATTTCAGCATATCAATGGTTTGGAATGACATAATTGTTTCAATTGGAGAAGGCATTTTTAACCCTGCTGCCCATTTCGCAGCTTCGTCAGCTCTGTTGTTGCCCAGTGACACTGGGTCATCCTCACGTGTGGGCTTTGCATTTAATTACTGCCACTGCTTTGGGCAGTTGGATTGCTTCTAAGAGATGTTTTATGTGTCGGGAGTGTGTAACTGGTGTGCCTGCTGCTGTCATAAAATTTCTCAGACGCCATAGAGCCCCAAAATCGTGCACCACCCCGAACGCGTACCTCGAGTCAGTGTAAATGTTAGCAGATTTGCCTGCTGCCAGTTCACATGCTCTAGTCAGTGCTACTAACTCTGCCACCTGGGCTGAGTGAGGAGGACCAAGAGGTTTAGCTTCCATGATGTCTGTGTCATTTACAACAGCATAACCTGTACATAATTCACCTGTGTCTGTTTGTCTATGACAACTCCCATCCGTATAGAAAGTCACATCCATATTCTCTAAAGGTGTGTCATGTATGTCAGGTCTAGCAGTAAAGGTCTGATTCAGATATGTCATACAATCGTGGGTGTCATCATGTCTGCTGAACTCACCTCCCACCAGCAACTCCTCTCCTTCCACCCTTTGTACATCATGTTGTACATATGGCAGGTATGTTGCTGGATTCAGCGTACTGCAACGTTTAACTGTAATATTTGCAGGAGCGATT
Source organism: Taudactylus pleione (assembly GCA_031769625.1). Classification (NCBI taxonomy): domain Eukaryota; kingdom Metazoa; phylum Chordata; class Amphibia; order Anura; family Myobatrachidae; genus Taudactylus; species Taudactylus pleione. Next base: position 1,271,965 of record JAUIMM010000962.1, on the reverse strand, counting down.
AGGGCTAGTTCCCATTTGGTGAACCTAGCCGCGGTGACGTGTCTGGTTTGAGCTGAGTTCAACAGAGCAGATACAGCATGGGGAGTGTAGACAATCATATCATGGCCCAATACTATGTCCTCACTTTTACTCACCAATAAAGCGGTAGCTGCTACACTTCTCAAACAGGTGGGGAGTGATCTTGCTACCATGTCGAATTGGGCACTGTAGTATGCTACGGGCCTACTGGCATCACCATGTTTTTGTGTAAGGACACCTGCAGCACAACCATCGGCTTCCGTACAATATAAATCAAAAGGTTTTTCATAATCGGGTATTCCCATGCAGGAGCTTTTGTCAGGCTATCCTTAAGATTAAGAAAAGCCTGTTCTGATTCCTCAGTGTGTGTGACCCGATCGGGCTTTGAGGAAGAGACTAGTTCCTGTAAAGGCAAGGCCAAAATAGAAAAACCTGGGATCCACATTCGGCAATATCCACACATTCCCAAGAAGGTACGAATTTGCTGTTGATTCTGCGGCAGTGTCATGTTTTGTATGGCCTGGATTCTATCATTTGTGAGATGTCGTAACCCCTGGGTTAGGCAGTGTCCCAAATATTTTACTCTGGGCTGGCACGGCTGTAACTTGTCCTTAGCCACTTTGTGTCCTGTTTGCGAGAGATGAAGTAACAAAAGTTTAGTATCATTCACACATGACATAAAAGAGTCAGAACATAGCAATAAATCGTCCACATATTGAATTAGAACTGATCCATTGGCAGGTTGAAAAGCTTGTAAACAGTCATGCAATGCCTGGGAGAAAATACTGGGGCTGTCTATGAAACCTTGGGGCAATCGTGTCCATGTATATTGCACACCTCTGTATGTAAATGCGAATAGGTACTGACAGTCAGGGTGGAGAGGCACAGAGAAGAAAGCAGAACAGAGGTCAATGACAGTGAAATGGGTTGCATTTGGTGGGATCTGCATCAGGATGACAGCTGGATTCGGCACTACAGGGAATTGGCTCTCTACTACCTTATTAACACCTCTAAGGTCTTGCACCAGCCTATAACCCCTCCCACCACTCTTCTTTACTGGAAAGATGGGACTGTTGGCTACACTAGCTGTACAAACTAAAATTCCCTGTTGCAATAATCGCTCGATTATTGGAAACACCCCTAGTTCTACTTCCTGTTTTAGTGGGTACTGGGGAATTTTTGGAGCTTGCCTACCGCTTTTTAAGTGTATCATTCCCGGGCTTACGTTTGCCATTAATCCAGTGTCCTGTCCATCTTTTGTCCAAAGGGAATCTGGAATTTGGGACAACATTTCATCTACTTGTGATGGATTTTCTTTTAAAACTGTAGAGTGGTACATTATCCTTTGTGGGGTGTCTAACATATCCCGCACCTCGTATACCATTCTCTCTGGGATATCTAAATATACATCATCAGGGGTGCAATATATGACACATCCCATTTTACATAACAAGTCTCTGCCCAGCAGGTTAGTAGGAGCCGCGGCAGCCAGAAGAAAAGAATGTCTGGTATGCAACAGCCCAATACTAACTTCTGCGGGTCTGGTTAAAGGATAACGTTCCACTTTACCTGTCACACCCATTGTTGGTATTGTCTTGTTGGTCACCTGTAAATTAACGGGAGATTTCATCACTGACTTGGTCGCCCCTGTGTCTACAAGAAAAGGATATTCAGTACCAGCTACATCAACCATCAAGACCGGTTCTTCCCTAGTACTTCCCGTTAACCTGACTATCTGTAGACTACAGGTATGACCTGACCCCTATCGTTTCTCTACCATTCTCCAATAAAGCATTTACGGCTACAATTGGAGCTGGTGCTTGCTGAATATTTGCTGATCTCTGTGCATATCCCTTATGGGGATATGCAGGTTTCCCTTGGTGTGGGGTCCATACTCTTTTTACTGTGCAGTTTCTACTTAAGTGTCCTGTTTGTTTACAATTAAAACATGTCCGTGATTCAGGTGAAAGCATGTGTTGTTGTAAAGTTTGAGTAGAGGGCAAAGGTGGTGGATATGGGTAAGAATAGGGAGGTTAAGGGTATTGTGGGGGAAAAGAAGTGGGTGGATATCCTGGGACCTGTGGTTGCATTGGGTTAGTGAGATAGAGTTGTGTTTGTTGTTGAATGGGGTTAGTGAGAGCAACTTGTTCTGGCATGAGTGTGTGTGCAAGTGCAAGCGTGTCTGTTGGCTGTGATGTTAACGTCATTCTCTCCAGAGCTTGTATACTGACAGCCATTAATTTTTCGCTCTGGGTCTCCCTCTTTTTTGAGATGTTTTTGTCATGTTCTATGGCAGACTCTATGAGGTTATCTATTGTAAGTCCCCGCCAGCCAGGATGTGAGGTCTGAACCCGAGTTTTTAAATTCTCTTTTAAACCATTCATTAATATCGTGACTATCATTCCCCTGTGGTGAGTGCTATCTTTAATCTCTTCTATCCTAGTGTACTGGGTGATAGCCTGCAGAGTCCGGTTGCAATATTCTTCTGCAGTTTCACTCTCTTTTTGTTTGATTGTGAAGATTTTGTTCCAGTTAACTACTACTGGAAAATATACACCCAATTGAGTCACAATGCGGGAAATGTTACCTTGGTTTACTTGGTCTGTTAAGGGAACGTCGCCATCAAATACACAGTCCGTGATACATTTTGTCACGTCGGTATTGCGTGGTAGACAGGCCCTTAACACCACATGCCAATCTTTATTAGTGGGCTCATGAGAACTACCCAAATTTCTCAAAAATCTTTGACATTTGGCTAGTTCCTTTTTGGGATTGGGGAAATCATTTATGATGGAATTCAGTTCTGCTCTTGTCCATGGACAATGCATTACTACTTCCCTCGTGGGCACTACACCGTTTGCATCCGCATTTCCATTCGGAACAGTTATTGTCCGAATGGGATGCAGACCGGCAGCGTTGCTACCTCTGACCTGGTTACCTGGCTGGGGGTTTAATCTGCTGCTGCTACGTATGGTATTAACAACTTCCTCTACGGGTGCAGAGGGCATTAACACTTCCCTTGCTGTTACCGATGGAGATGGCGGCACCACCCGTGATTGTGGTGATGCAGCATCTATCATTTGTACAGCATGGGAAATGGCAGACATTACAATAGGATCATCTTCTACATCATAAACATTTTCTTTATGGTTACTTAAGAGGGGGTACAAATTACTTGTTACATTTTTATTGGTATTTTTGGTAACTGTACTTGCACCTCCATCCACATAAGGTGGGGGAGGTGAGCGTGAATTGCTGGCAATACTCTCCACGACGCTACTTTGCCGCACGTGCGCGCCAATTTGCGGCTCGCCCGTATTGCATCTCAGCGTCGTGGATGTATTTTCTGGCAATGCGTTCGCAACGCTAGTTTGCGTCGTTTGCACATTTTTAAGCCAAGCATCCCCTTCATGCTGCCATATTTTTAAACATTCAAAATACTTAATCTTTTTCTCTCGGGATTGCACCATACTGATGTGATCCTGGACATTATCTAACACATTTTTGTCAAAACTACCAATTCTGGGAAATGGTCTAACACTCTTTCTCGTCATATTAAACCATATATCACAATACCTTATTGCATAAGTACCGTACTTAGTATGCATAATACGACGGGCTGATCCAATTGGAGCCTCCATTAGCAGCACATCATTGCTTAACATTTCTACTGTTTGCGTGGCTCCCATTCTGAGACAACTCCTCCACTTTTCAATAAAAATTTAAACTGGTGAAAGACAGTCAAGATACTTTCACTTACCTGTGAACGATTTAAGTCGGCCACTTCCACACCTAGATAAGTTTTGAAACAGGCAACTTCCAGACCCGGATAAGCTTTAGTAAGGTAACTTCCAGACCTATGAGAGTTTATATGTCGGCCACTCTCACGCACCTCTATACAACAAAAGACAACATGTACACCTGCTACTGTGTTTAGAACGGTAAAGCTGCTTACCGAGCGACTAGGCTAACCCTTGCACCTAGCCCTTAAGGATCATACGGTACCCTTAACTTTAGGGAATAAATTACCCCTACCAACAATACACACACTGTTACACACTTTTTCTCTGCGCAGAAAATAAATGTTTAACCCAGATATTGGTAGATAGAAAAAAAAATGTAAACCTCAATGGCTTTGTTCAAACATGTGGCAGCAGAACCGGAAGTGCGTATATGCTATTGTGCGATCGTCCGCATACACAATTATGCGACTACCACACAAGCGTATAATTACTTTTTTTTAACTGCGTACGCAAAAATGCGTTTTAGCTGCATACGCAAATACTGCAGTACCCCTCTAAACACAAGGTTCTATCAACAGAGGAAAAAACAAACTTTTTTTTTTCTCTCTTGTCCCTGGATTCTAATCAGCGCTTCCTCTACACAATAACCGGCAGTACGCTCTCAGCAACACTGTGGTAATGAAAGACTAATGCGTCTCTCAAAAGGCACCTCCACCCTTTTGCTGAGAGAGGACTGACCGAGTGTTATCGTGTATCAGATAGTGTGATAAACCTACGAGCCCCCAACTGTTGAATCGTCAGTATTAACCTTTAGTATATTCCTTCCTATAAACCTCTAAGATTCACCTGCCTAGAACCTCTAAGACACAAACCTGCCTAAAACCTCTAAACAGAACGCTAATTGCGTACGCAGTATAACCGCAAATAAAGACAGGAGTGGAATCTGTGTTTCCAACGCACAAGTATTATTCAGGTAAAAGTACAGTCAGTTACACGCAATCTATACATACATAAGTTAGGCGTAAAAGGAAATAATACAGACCCAAGTACAGTTATACATACGCTGCGCCTCTGGACCCAGAGATAGACCTCAGACTTGATATCCTCAGTTCACCCAAAATTCAGCATAAACTGGCAAACCAGTGTTCGGACACATGTATTTATTCCCCCCCAGACTGAAACAGGACAAAGGGAGAACTTCCTGATGATCTCATTGGTTCCCAGAGGAGAAGCGTATGTAACGACACATTTAGCAGGTTGTTTCAAATAGACTTTCCCTGCCTCTAACAGCCGGAGTCTTTCTGGTAACGCCTCCTGTAACATTCCATCAACTAAACATTTTGTTGCTTGTAAGTTCTGCGATCCGTAACTTGAGTTTGCATGATGCGATCTTTCCACCGATAACACCGGGATTCTGTAAAAAGCATACGCATCAGAACGAAACCAAACACACCTTGCTTATCATGTATAATACCTTAGATATCAAAAACCTCTATTTCTTAGCATTTAAACTAACTTAACCAACTTGAATCATACAATTTGATACTAATGGAACCTTGTGTGCGAATATGTAGTGTGTGAGTATTCGGGGTTTGATATAAGGATGCTAGATAGTTTGGGGCAGATGCGTGCGCATGGAGCTACTTTTTCAGCGGTTTCATACTAAGTCTCATGCATTCGCTAATTGCGATTATTTAATAGTGCCCTTGTGGGAATAATTGTGCGTATGAAAAATGGTGAAAGAAGCGATCGCATAGTGCTAATAAAAATATCGCCACATGTACTATATTGTGAGTGCACCTAAAATGGCGCTTAGGCGGCCATTCGCAAAATGGCGTCTTGCGATCGCATTTCTAAAATGGAGTCTTGCGGCCATTCGCAAGATGGCGTCGCTGCGATTACATTTTAAACTGAACTTGTCTCACTCAATTATTCAGCTTCGACACTATAATCCTACAAAATCCCCAACTTTGTGCAAGTGTACCTAGAAGAACTGATACTGTTTTGAAGGCAAAGGGTGGTCACACCAAATATTGATTTGTTTTAGATTTCGCTTCTGTTCATTCACTTTGCATTTTAATTGATAAAAATAAACTATTAACACTTAAATTTTTGAGAGCATTATTACTTTGCAGCATTTTTGCACACCTGTCTAAAACATTTGCACAGTATTGTATATAATATATATATATATATATATATATACACTAGGGGTGTGCACCGGCCACTTTTCGTGTTTTGTGTTTTGGTTTTGGATCTGGATCTTTCTTCGTGTTTTGGATCTGGATTGGTTTTGCCAAAACCACCCTTGCGTGTTTTGGGTTCTGGGTTTTGTGTTTTGGATCTGTATTTTTTTGAAAAAAAGCATAAAAACAGCTAAAATCACAGAATTTGTAGGTTTTTCTGCTCCTATGCTATTATTAACCTCAATAACCTTAATTTCCACTAATTTCCAGTCTATTCTGAATACCTCACACCTCACAATAGTGTTTTTATGTCCAAAAGGTTGCACCGAGGTAGCTGGATGACTATGCTAAGCGACACAAGTGGGCGGCACAAACACGTGACCCATCTAGGCGTGAAACTGCAGTGGCAGACAGGATGGCATTGAAAAACTAGGCCCCAAACTGTACATAATGCAAAGAAAAAAAAGAGGTGCAAGATGGAATTGTCCTTGGGCCCTCCCACCCACCCTTATGTTGTATAAACAGGACATGCACACTTTAACAAACCAATCATTTCAGCGCCAGGGTCTGCCACACAACTGTGGCTGAAATGATTGGTTTGTTTGGGCCCCCACAAAACAAGCTGGCAATTTATCTGTCCCTGCACAAACTGGCTCTACGGAGGCAAGATGTCATCCTCATCCTCCTCATCCACCGATTCCTCACCCTCTTCAGTGTGTACATCCTCATCCTCACAGAGTATTAATTCATCCCTGCTGGAACCACAGGTCCCTCTGTACGTTCTGGAGGCAGGTCTCCCTGGAAGAGTTGATAATTCATTTTATGAACATCATCTTCTCCACATTTTGTGGAAGCAACCTCCTACGCCTTTCGCTGACAAGGTTCCCAGCTGCACTAAACACTCTTTCGGAGTACACACTGGAGGGGGGGCAACTCAGGTAAAATAGAGCCAGTTTGTACAGGGACCTCCAAATTGCTTCTTTTCCCTGCCAGTACAGGTACGGACTGTCTGACATGCCTACTTGGATGCTGTCACCGATGTAATCCTTTAACAGACAGACGCACGCTTGTCGCTGCTGCTTTGAGGATTCAAGTGCGGCTACAGCCCACACAATTCACAAAGACAGAAAAAAAAAAAGAATATTTTTATTGTTTGTGGAGCACACTTTGAGGGTTACACCACCCTTTAACAGACAGACGCACGCTTGTCGCTGCTGCTTTGAGGATGCAAGTGCGGCTACAGCCCACACAATTCACAAAGACAGAAAAAAGAAGAACAATATTTTAATTGTTTGTGTAGAACACTTTGAGGTGTCACCACCCTTTAACAGACAGACGTACGCTTGTCGCTGCTGCTTTAAGGATGCAGGTGCGGCTACAGCCCACACAATTCACATAGACAGAAAAAAGAAGAAGAATATTTTTATTGTTTGTGTAGCACACTTTGAGGGTGTCACCACCCTTTAACAGACAGACGCACGCTTGTCGCTGCTGCTTTAAGGATGCAGGTGCGGCTACAGCCCACACAATTCACATAGACAGAAAAAAGAAGAAGAATATTTTTATTGTTTGTGTAGCACACTTTGAGGGTGTCACCACCCTTTAACAGACAGACGCACGATTATCGCTGCTGCTTTAAGGATGCAGGTGCGGCTACAGCCCACACATTTCACAAAGACCAAAAAAAAAAGAACAATATTTTAATTGTTTGTGTAGCACACTTTGAGGGTGTCACCACCCTTTAACAGACAGACGCACGCTTGTCGCTGCTGCTTTGAGGATGCAAGTGTGGCTACATCGCACACAAGTCACAAACACATTAACAAAATAGTTTTTTATTTTTTGGAACACTTTGAGAGTTACACCACCCTTTAACAGACAGACGCACGCTTGTCGCTGCTGCTTTAAGGATGCAGGTGCGGCTACAGCCCACACATTTCACAAAGACCGAAAAAAAAAGAACAATATTTTAATTGTTTGTGTAGAACACTTTGAGGTGTCACCACCCTTTAACAGACAGACGCATGCTTGTCGCTGCTGCTTTAAGTATGCAGGTGCGGCTACAGCCCACACAATTCACATAGACAGAAAAAAGAAGAAGAATATTTTTATTGTTTGTGTAGCACACTTTGAGGGTGTCACCACCCTTTACCAGACAGACGCATGCTTGTCGCTGCTGCTTTAAGGATGCAGGTGCGGCTACAGCCCACACAATTCACATAGACAGAAAAAAGAAGAAGTATATTTTTATTGTTTGTGTAGCACACTTTGAGGGTGTCACCACCCTTTAACAGACAGACGCACGCTTGTCGCTGCTGCTTTAAGGATGCAGGTGCGGCTACAGCCCACACAATTCACAAAGACCGAAAAAAAAAGAACAATATTTTAATTGTTTGTGTAGAACACTTTGAGGTGTCACCACCCTTTAACAGACAGACGCACGCTTGTCGCTGCTGCTTTAAGGATGCAGGTGCGGCTACAGCCCACACAATTCACAAAGACCGAAAAAAAAAGAACAATATTTTAATTGTTTGTGTAGAACACTTTGAGGTGTCACCACCCTTTAACAGACAGACGCACGCTTGTCGCTGCTGCTTTGAGGATGCAGGTGGAATCTAGACGGGATTTGGAACCGAGGACACACTACCTCCATCAATTGTCTAAATCCCACTGCACTAATGTCGGATACCGGACGCACGTCTAACACCAACATAGCAGTCAAGGCCTCAGTTATACGTTTTGCTTCAGGATGACTGCTGTCGTACTTCATCCTCATCGCTAGGGACTGTTGGAGGGTCAATTGTTTAGTAAAAGTAGTGATGTTCCTACTTCCTCTCTGGGATGATGAACAACTCCCAGCAGCAGCAACAGCACTAGGAAGAAGTGGTTCTTGATCTTTCCCTATTTTATTTTTATCGGAGAAAGTTTGGTCCTCCATTTATGTTATATTGATATATATACGTGAGGCTAAAGCGCACACAAACACAGAAAATATTTTTTTATTTTTGCTGGAGAGTAGTGCACTTTGTGGGTTACACCACCCTTTAAGAAATGAGCCAGCCAGCTCTTTACTTATGGGACACAGGCGCACGCTTGGTGCTGCTCCTTTGTTGATGCACGTGCAGCCACAGTGCACACAATTCACAAACACAGAAAATAATTTTTTTTTTGGTTTGGACTGGAGTGTACTTTCGGGGGTTACAGCACCCTTAACGGTCAAGCCAGCCGGCCCTTTACTTATGACACAGGCGCACGCTTGGCACTACTTTGTTGATGCACGTGCGGCTACTGCGCACACAATTCACAAACACAGAAAATAATTTTTTTTTGGTTTGGACTGGAGTGTACTTTCGGGGGTTACAGCACCCTTTAACGGTCAAGCCAGCCGGCCCTTTACTTATGACACAGGCGCACGCTTGGCACTACTTTGTTGATGCACGTGCGGCTACTGTGCACACAATTCACAAACACAGAAAATAATTTTTTTTTTGGTTTGGACTGGAGTGTACTTTGGGGGTTACAGCACCCTTTAACAGTCAAGCCAGCCGGCCCTTTACTTATGACACAGGCGCACGCTTGGCACTACTTTGTTGATGCACGTGCGGCTACTGCGCACACAATTCACAAACACAGAAAATAATTTTTTTTTTGGTTTGGACTGGAGTGTACTCTCGGGGGTTACAGCACCCTTAACGGTCAAGCCAGCTGGCCCTTTACTTATGACACAGGCGCACGCTTGGCACTACTTTGTTGATGCACGTGCGGCTACTGCGCACACAATTCACAAACACAGAAAATAATTTTTTTTTGGTTTGGACTGGAGTGTCCTTTCGGGGGTTACAGCACCCTTTAACGGTCAAGCCAGCCGGCCCTTTACTTATGACACAGGCGCACGCTTGGCACTACTTTGTTGATGCACGAGCGGCTACTGCGCACACAATTCACAAACACAGAAAATAATTTTTTTTTTGGTTTGGATTGGAGTGTACTTTGGGGGTTACAGCACCCTTTAACGGTCAAGCCAGCCGGCCCTTTACTTATGACACAGGCGCACGCTTGGCACTACTTTGTTGATGCACGTGCGGCTACTGCGCACACAATTCACAAACACAGAAAATAATTTTTTTTTTGGTTTGGACTGGAGTGTACTTTGGGTGGTTACAGCACCCTTAATGGTCAAGCCAGCCGGCCCTTTACTTATGACACAGGAGCACGCTTGGCAGTACTTTGTTGATGCATGTGCGGCTACTGCGCACACAATTCACAAACACAGAAAATAATTTTTTTTTTGTTTGGACTGGAGTGTACTCTCGGGGGATACAGCACCCTTAACGGTCAAGCCAGCCGGCCCTTTACTTATGACACAGGCGCACGCTTGGCACTACTTTGTTGATGCACGAGCGGCTACTGCGCACACAATTCACAAACACAGAAAATAATTTTTTTTTTGGTTTGGATTGGAGTGTACTTTGGGGGTTACAGCACCCTTTAACGGTCAAGCCAGCCGGCCCTTTACTTATGACACAGGCGCACGCTTGGCACTACTTTGTTGATGCACGTGCGGCTACTGCGCACACAATTCACAAACACAGAAAATAATTTTTTTTTTGGTTTGGACTGGAGTGTACTTTCGGTGGTTACAGCACCCTTAATGGTCAAGCCAGCCGGCCCTTTACTTATGACACAGGAGCACGCTTGGCAGTACTTTGTTGATGCATGTGCGGCTACTGCGCACACAATTCACAAACACAGAAAATAATTTTTTTTTTGTTTGGACTGGAGTGTACTCTCGGGGGATACAGCACCCTTAACGGTCAAGCCAGCCGGCCCTTTACTTATGACACAGGCGCACGCTTGGCACTACTTTGTTGATGCACGTGCGGCTACTGCGCACACAATTCACAAACACAGAAAATAATTTTTTTTTGGTTTGGACTGGAGTGTCCTTTCGGGGGTTACAGCACCCTTTAACGGTCAAGCCAGCCGGCCCTTTACTTATGACACAGGCGCACGCTTGGCACTACTTTGTTGATGCACGTGCGGCTACTGCGCACACAATTCACAAACACAGAAAATAATTTTTTTTTTGGTTTGGACTGGAGTGTACTTTTGGGGGTTACAGCACCCTTAACGGTCAAGCCAGCCGGCCCTTTACTTATGACACAGGCGCACGCTTGGCACTACTTTGTTGATGCACGTGCGGCTACTGCGCACACAATTCACAAACACAGAAAATAATTTTTATTTTGGTTTGGACTGGAGTGTACTCTCGGGGGTTACAGCACCCTTAACGGTCAAGCCAGCCGGCCCTTTACTTATGACACAGGCGCACGCTTGGCACTACTTTGTTGATGCACGTGCGGCTACTGCGCACACAATTCACAAACACAGAAAATAATTTTTTTTTGGTTTGGACTGGAGTGTACTTTCGGGGGTTACAGCACCCTTTAACGGTCAAGCCAGCCGGCCCTTTACTTATGACACAGGCGCACGCTTGGCACTACTTTGTTGATGCACGTGCGGCTACTGCGCACACAATTCACAAACACAAAAAATAATTTTTTTTTTGGTTTGGACTGGAGTGTACTCTCGGGTGTTACAGCACCCTTAACGGTCAAGCCAGCCGGCCCTTTACTTATGACACAGGCGCACGCTTGGCACTACTTTGTTGATGCACGTGCGGCTACTGCGCACACAATTCACAAACACAGAAAATTATTTTTTTTTGGTTTGGACTGGAGTGTACTTTCGGGAGTTACAGCACCCTTTAACGGTCAAGCCAGCCGGCCCTTTACTTATGACACAGGCGCACGCTTGGCACTACTTTGTTGATGCACGTGCGGCTACTGCGCACACAATTCACAAACACAGAAAATAATTTTTTTTTGGTTTGGATTGGAGTGTACTTTGGGGGTTACAGCACCCTTTAACGGTCAAGCCAGCCGGCCCTTTACTTATGACACAGGCGCACGCTTGGCACTACTTTGTTGATGCACGTGCGGCTACTGCGCACACAATTCACAAACACAGAAAATAATTTTTTTTTTGGTTTGGACTGGAGTGTACTTTCGGGGGTTACAGCACCCTTAACGGTCAAGCCAGCCGGCCCTTTACTTATGACACAGGCGCACGCTTGGCACTACTTTGTTGATGCACGTGCGGCTACTGCGCACACAAATCACAAACACAGAAAATAATTTTTTTTTTGGTTTGGACTGGAGTGTACTTTCGGGGGTTACAGCACCCTTAACGGTCAAGCCAGCCGGCCCTTTACTTATGACACAGGCGCACACTTGGCACTACTTTGTTGATGCACGTGCGGCTACTGCGCACACAATTCACAAACACAGAAAATAATTTTTTTTTTGGTTTGGACTGGAGTGTACTTTCGGGGGTTACAGCACCCTTAACGGTCAAGCCAGCCGGCCCTTTACTTATGACACAGGCGCACGTTTGGCACTACTTTGTTGATGCACGTGCGGCTACTGCGCACACAATTCACAAACACAGAAAATAATTTTTTTTTTGGTTTGGACTGGAGTGTACTTTCGGGGGTTACAGCACCCTTAACGGTCAAGCCAGCCGGCCCTTTACTTATGACACAGGCGCACGCTTGGCACTACTTTGTTGATGCACGTGCGGCTACTGCGCACACAATTCACAAACACAGAAAATAATTTTTTTTTTGGTTTGGACTGGAGTGTACTTTCGGGGGTTACAGCACCCTTAACGGTCAAGCCAGCCGGCCCTTTACTTATGACACAGGCGCACGCTTGGCACTACTTTGTTGATGCACGTGTGGCTACTGCGCACACAATTCACAAACACAGAAAATAATTTTTTTTTTGGTTTGGACTGGAGTGTACTTTCGTGGGTTACAGCACCCTTAACGGTCAAGCCAGCCGGCCCTTTACTTATGACACAGGCGCACGCTTGGCACTACTTTGTTGATGCACGTGCGGCTACTGCGCACACAATTCACAAACACAGAAAATAATTTTTTTTTTGGTTTGGACTGGAGTGTACTTTCGGGGGTTACAGCACCCTTAACGGTCAAGCCAGCCGGCCCTTTACTTATGACACAGGCGCACGCTTGGCACTACTTTGTTGATGCACGTGCGGCTACTGCGCACACAATTCACAAACACAGAAAATAATTTTTTTTTGGTTTGGACTGGAGTGTACTCTCGGGGGTTACAGCACCCTTAACGGTCAAGCCAGCTGGCCCTTTACTTATGACACAGGCGCACGCTTGGCACTACTTTGTTGATGCACGTGCGGCTACTGCGCACACAATTCACAAACACAGAAAATAATTTTTTTTTGGTTTGGACTGGAGTGTCCTTTCGGGGGTTACAGCACCCTTTAACGGTCAAGCCAGCCGGCCCTTTACTTATGACACAGGCGCACGCTTGGCACTACTTTGTTGATGCACAAGCGGCTACTGCGCACACAATTCACAAACACAGAAAATAATTTTTTTTTTGGTTTGGATTGGAGTGTACTTTGGGGGTTACAGCACCCTTTAACGGTCAAGCCAGCCGGCCCTTTACTTATGACACAGGCGCACGCTTGGCACTACTTTGTTGATGCACGTGCGGCTACTGCGCACACAATTCACAAACACAGAAAATAATTTTTTTTTTGGTTTGGACTGGAGTGTACTTTGGGTGGTTACAGCACCCTTAATGGTCAAGCCAGCCGGCCCTTTACTTATGACACAGGAGCACGCTTGGCAGTACTTTGTTGATGCATGTGCGGCTACTGCGCACACAATTCACAAACACAGAAAATAATTTTTTTTTTGTTTGGACTGGAGTGTACTCTCGGGGGATACAGCACCCTTAACGGTCAAGCCAGCCGGCCCTTTACTTATGACACAGGCGCACGCTTGGCACTACTTTGTTGATGCACGAGCGGCTACTGCGCACACAATTCACAAACACAGAAAATAATTTTTTTTTTGGTTTGGATTGGAGTGTACTTTGGGGGTTACAGCACCCTTTAACGGTCAAGCCAGCTGGCCCTTTACTTATGACACAGGCGCACGCTTGGCACTACTTTGTTGATGCACGTGCGGCTACTGCGCACACAATTCACAAACACAGAAAATTATTTTTTTTTTGGTTTGGACTGGAGTGTACTTTCGGTGGTTACAGCACCCTTAATGGTCAAGCCAGCCGGCCCTTTACTTATGACACAGGAGCACGCTTGGCAGTACTTTGTTGATGCATGTGCGGCTACTGCGCACACAATTCACAAACACAGAAAATAATTTTTTTTTTGTTTGGACTGGAGTGTACTCTCGGGGGATACAGCACCCTTAACGGTCAAGCCAGCCGGCCCTTTACTTATGACACAGGCGCACGCTTGGCACTACTTTGTTGATGCACGTGCGGCTACTGCGCACACAATTCACAAACACAGAAAATAATTTTTTTTTGGTTTGGACTGGAGTGTACTTTCGGGGGTTACAGCACCCTTTAACGGTCAAGCCAGCCGGCCCTTTACTTATGACACAGGCGCACGCTTGGCACTACTTTGTTGATGCACGTGCGGCTACTGCGCACACAATTCACAAACACAGAAAATAATTTTTTTTTTGGTTTGGACTGGAGTGTACTTTTGGGGGTTACAGCACCCTTAACGGTCAAGCCAGCCGGCCCTTTACTTATGACACAGGCGCACGCTTGGCACTACTTTGTTGATGCACGTGCGGCTACTGCGCACACAATTCACAAACACAGAAAATAATTTTTATTTTGGTTTGGACTGGAGTGTACTCTCGGGGGTTACAGCACCCTTAACGGTCAAGCCAGCCGGCCCTTTACTTATGACACAGGCGCACGCTTGGCACTACTTTGTTGATGCACGTGCGGCTACTGCGCACACAATTCACAAACACAGAAAATAATTTTTTTTTGGTTTGGACTGGAGTGTACTTTCGGGGGTTACAGCACCCTTTAACGGTCAAGCCAGCCGGCCCTTTACTTATGACACAGGCGCACGCTTGGCACTACTTTGTTGATGCACGTGCGGCTACTGCGCACACAATTCACAAACACAGAAAATAATTTTTTTTTTGGTTTGGACTGGAGTGTACTCTCGGGTGTTACAGCACCCTTAACGGTCAAGCCAGCCGGCCCTTTACTTATGACACAGGCGCACGCTTGGCACTACTTTGTTGATGCACGTGCGGCTACTGCGCACACAATTCACAAACACAGAAAATTATTTTTTTTTGGTTTGGACTGGAGTGTACTTTCGGGAGTTACAGCACCCTTTAACGGTCAAGCCAGCCGGCCCTTTACTTATGACACAGGCGCACGCTTGGCACTACTTTGTTGATGCACGTGCGGCTACTGCGCACACAATTCACAAACACAGAAAATAATTTTTTTTTGGTTTGGATTGGAGTGTACTTTGGGGGTTACAGCACCCTTTAACGGTCAAGCCAGCCGGCCCTTTACTTATGACACAGGCGCACGCTTGGCACTACTTTGTTGATGCACGTGCGGCTACTGCGCACACAATTCACAAACACAGAAAATAATTTTTTTTTTGGTTTGGACTGGAGTGTACTTTCGGGGGTTACAGCACCCTTAACGGTCAAGCCAGCCGGCCCTTTACTTATGACACAGGCGCACGCTTGGCACTACTTTGTTGATGCACGTGCGGCTACTGCGCACACAATTCACAAACACAGAAAATAATTTTTTTTTTGGTTTGGACTGGAGTGCACTCTCGGGGGTTACAGCACCCTTAACGGTCAAGCCAGCCGGCCCTTTACTTATGACACAGGCGCACGCTTGGCACTACTTTGTTGATGCACGTGCGGCTACTGCGCACACAATTCACAAACACAGAAAATAATTTTTTTTTGGTTTGGACTGGAGTGTAATTTCGGGGGTTACAGCACCCTTTAACGGTCAAGCCAGCCGGCCCTTTACTTATGACACAGGCGCACGCTTGGCACTACTTTGTTGATGCACGTGCGGCTACTGCGCACACAAATCACAAACACAGAAAATAATTTTTTTTTTGGTTTGGACTGGAGTGTACTTTCGGGGGTTACAGCACCCTTAACGGTCAAGCCAGCCGGCCCTTTACTTATGACACAGGCGCACACTTGGCACTACTTTGTTGATGCACGTGCGGCTACTGCGCACACAATTCACAAACACAGAAAATCATTTTTTTTTTGGTTTGGACTGGAGTGTACTTTCGGGGGTTACAGCACCCTTAACGGTCAAGCCAGCCGGCCCTTTACTTATGACACAGGCGCACGTTTGGCACTACTTTGTTGATGCACAAGCGGCTACTGCGCACACAATTCACAAACACAGAAAATAATTTTTTTTTTGGTTTGGACTGGAGTGTACTTTCGGGGGTTACAGCACCCTTAACGGTCAAGCCAGCCGGCCCTTTACTTATGACACAGGCGCACGCTTGGCACTACTTTGTTGATGCACGTGCGGCTACTGCGCACACAATTCACAAACACAGAAAATAATTTTTTTTTTGGTTTGGACTGGAGTGTACTTTCGGGGGTTACAGCACCCTTAACGGTCAAGCCAGCCGGCCCTTTACTTATGACACAGGCGCACGCTTGGCACTACTTTGTTGATGCACGTGCGGCTACTGCGCACACAATTCACAAACACAGAAAATAATTTTTTTTTTGGTTTGGACTGGAGTGTACTTTCGGGGGTTACAGCACCCTTAACGGTCAAGCCAGCCGGCCCTTTACTTATGACACAGGCGCACGCTTGGCACTACTTTGTTGATGCACGTGCGGCTACTGCGCACACAATTCACAAACACAGAAAATAATTTTTTTTTGGTTTGGACTGGAGTGTTCTTTCGGGGGTTACAGCACCCTTAACGGTCAAGCCAGCCGGCCCTTTACTTATGACACAGGCGCACGCTTGGCACTACTTTGTTGATGCACGTGCAGCTACTGCGCACACAATTCACAAACACAGAAAATATATTATTTTTTTAGCACTTGTGGGGAGCACCCCTGATGGACAGAGCACCCCCTGGACAACACTACAGCACTCCTTTAGGACTGGGACACTGCACAGGACTTTGGAGTGGACACAGCCCCTATTGAGAACTGACTGCACAACACAGTCCAGCCAGCCCCTATGGACTTTGAAGTAGTGGACACAGCCCCTATTAACAACAGCAGCACAGCACAACACAGCCAGCCCCTATGGACTTTGAAGTAGTGGACAACAGCAGCACTACACTACACTACACTACACTACACAGCCCTAACTCCCACCCTCCCTCTTCACTGTCCACAGCCGAGTGAGAAAATGGCGCCGACGCGGGTACCTTATATAGGATCCAAAACCCGCGAGACTCGGAAGGCGGGATGATGACGTTTTGCCTCGATTTCAGATCCGAGTTAGGCGGGAAAAGTCGAGCCTGACTCGGATCAGACTCGGATCGGGGGGGCTCGGGGGGGTTTGGATTTCAGAAATCCGAACCCGCTCACCCCTAATATACACACACACACACATTATTTTTCCATCTCGCCTCCCACTCCTTTCTCCAATGTACAGTATGTAAATCCAGTATTATGGCTCCAGTTGCCGATGTACTTACAGTATGATTAAGCACCTGTCACTAGGTGTTATCACACCACCCACACCCAATCTCACCACATTACAACATTATCCCTATCATTCAGGTGCAGCTAATGAGACGGGGTGCGACCAGTGCACCAGAAGATGTAGAGCCCCCTCTGCATTCATCATATCAATACTTATATTGCTGTATTTTGGAATCTCTGCATTTTGTTTCAAAGCTTTTTCTTGATAGTACAAAAGGAAATTTTGGAAACCTGATCATAATATAAGACACAAAAAGCTGGTCTGTATGATTGTTAAACAGTTAAAACAATATATATATACTGTATACTGTATACAGTATATATATATATATATATATATATATATATATAATATATAAAACACAAAAATTAAATGATTGATGCACTGAAGTTGCTGACGTATTCCTTTGTTACAGTAATAATCACTGGACTCTGGGAATCACGATCGCGGCTGAGATTACGCACGCAGTTATGCTGCAATTATATGCAAATTAATGCAATCACAAAGCCGTCGCACAGCCAGCATAGAGTCGCCCACTTCCGCTATCTCACATCCATAATACCTCACAGTCCTGCGTACATATCGGTAACATCGGCCCCTCATGCAGAATGACAACAGCTCTGACCTTACTCAGAAATTGCTAACCTCGTCGCACACAGTGAGTACTCAGGATGCGTATGCTGACGCCGTGGCTAATTTATGCATGCTCATGCAACGGCGTTCAAATGGACAGGCACGCCTGCGTTTCTCTGACCACTCCCCCGTCACCATCCCCAAATCTGACATCGACACTCAATCTGCGATGGTTTTCCTTCTACGTGCGTGATCACAGAGCAATTGCAATGCTAAATCACGCACGTGCACTGCGGTGCGTACGCATGCGCGGTACACACCATTGACCGATCCGCGCCCGCTGTTACAGTTGCGATCAGTATTGAATTAGGCCCTCTATGTGCTATTTTCTCTTCAGTGTGTGTGTGTGTGTGGGGGGTGCTCTTGTTGCCCCCCCCCCACAACCTTACCTTTATTCTGAGAAGAAGAAAACACCTCTAATTACAGACATTTATAATGGATTTCAGGATAATAGAGGCCTCTTTATTACATTATGGTTGGGCAATTAACACGCGACAAAGATTAAAGACATTGTCTCTGCAGGTACTGGGCCTCATAATTCCTGTCATCTCCCTGATTACAGACACTCGGCAAATGACTTCCAGCAGATGTATCCGTCTAATCAGGCTGCCGGGGAACCACCCCCTCTCCCTGCGCTATTAGGGACACGTGTGGCCGCCTAATAATACATACAGAGCATAGAGCTTCCCCTCTCTCTGCATGTATGCAGGTATGTGTATCCCAGCCTGCGCCATGCAGGAAGCCGTCGTTACCAACGTCACGATAACCTCGGGAGGCTGCTTATTGCTTATTGCTGCTGTTTATAAACAGAAACCAATATTATTGCTACAGTATGTTGTACCATAGCAAGGACTGCACCGT
This sequence comes from Taudactylus pleione, assembly GCA_031769625.1. Classification (NCBI taxonomy): domain Eukaryota; kingdom Metazoa; phylum Chordata; class Amphibia; order Anura; family Myobatrachidae; genus Taudactylus; species Taudactylus pleione. The sequence goes on along the minus strand of JAUIMM010000962.1, from coordinate 1,252,900 downwards.
GCGTGGTACATGGTACAATTCTTTATTACTCATTGTGATCAGTACAGAAATCTAAAAATTACCACTTTGCTTACGTATCTGACATAGACAGTAACAGTAGGTGCAGAGCAATTAGACTGCGGAATTTTCTTTGTTCTCAGAATAAACAGAAACTTATTACCAGAGAGTATATGAGGCTGGAATTCAGAAATGGATACAGATCAATATATAGGCATGTACCGTATTCAGGGGCTGGTTCCAAGTCACGAGCTGATACGACCGCTTAAGCTGGCCACACGTCTAAAGATTATCTGTCCAACCAGCCAACTAGTTGATTGGTTAGAATGAAAATCTGGTAAGGTATACAATCAAATGACAATCAGCAATTTGCTCCCAAACGCCGGAAAATGGACAAAAACTGTTGTTTGAACAAATTGTTTAGATCAAACATTTAACAAACTTGTCTGACGTCATTTTCATCTGTTTTCTGGCATTTAGGAGCAAATTGCTGATCATCATTTACTCCCATATGTTACCAGATTTTCATTCCAACCAATCAACTACATACCTCCCAACTGTCCCGCGGTGGGGGGGAAGTTGGGGGGAAGCATACACGCTCTGCTATGCAGAGCAGTGTGTATGCAGAGCTAGAATAGACGCTGTGCGCATGCGCACATCATCTATTCAGAGTTCAAGGGGAAGCCCGGGGGCTGCCCAGCATCTCGGAGATGCTGGGGACGCCTTCGGCGCGCGCAAGTCCCGACTCCCTCCCAACAAATGTTGGGAGATATGCAACTAGTTGGCTAGTTGGACAGATAATCTTTAGACGTGTGGCCAGCTTTAGCCTGCGTGTGGCCAGCTTTAGCCTGCGTGTGGCCAGCTTTAGCCTGCGAGTCTGCGACTTTATGCTAATAAAACTATCAGGCCTTCACCTGGTGCAGTGGCATTACTAGGGTGGGGGCGGAGTGTTGCCGGTAATGCGAGACGAACTAGGTGACACTAAGATAACAGAGCTGCTGTGCTATTTTGGTGTCACCACCTCAGAGGGGTCACTGGGCAGCGAGCCGCAGTCATGTAATCCACATCCTCCCGGTGTCCTGAGAGGCTGGGGGACTCCCAGCAGCTCCTGGAGCACTAGGCAATCCTCCAGCGTGGCTCACACGAAACGGGTCAAAACAGGGGCGTGGCCTCACTGCCGTAAGGCCACGCCCCTTTCAAGGGGTGTATAGGATGACTGCTCTGGTGTACAAGTGTGCGCTTGAACGTGCAAGGACTGAGGCTCCCACTTTCAGTACCTTAGACCCAACAGTCCCACGTGGAACCATCGGATGCGCCAATGATGCATATTCTCCGTCTCCTCCCCCGATGTGAACGATTAAGCGTGTGAGTTTGCAACCAGTTCAGCGACACACCCATGAGATGGGCCATCTTTGTGCGTCTGAATTGTCACCGCCCAGGGACAGCTAATGCGAATTAGGCCCAGTATGCGTCTGTACACAATGATAGGAAGTGCCGTTTGAGCCGTAGACGGGCACCTGTACCTGTCATCCTGCTTCGGCTAAGTCACAGACGGTCTCTCTGATTTTGGAGGATGTAACCTCCAGATGAGCAGACAGCTCTAAATAATTCCCAATTATACAAATCACTGCATATATATTTATGGATGTTACAGAACCTTCTCTTTCATATCATTCCCACGTGTAACCTAGATCTTTACATGAGTACAAAGAACAATGCAGATCTTATGCTGCCTGTTTTATTCAGGACTGCAGTTTGGAACTCATTAAAATTAATCGTGAGAAGAACTCATTAGAGTTTATCCTTTGTTAAATGAAAGTCTAATTCCTGCCCAATTAAAGCATTATCCTAGACAGGGCTTTGGCTGCTTTGTGCTTCCCGTATAAGCAGTCAGTGCAGATGATGTTTGATTATCGGACCTGCCCAACCTGTGACCCAGCACCCGATGTTTCTCCTTCCACATGCTGTGAGATCAGGAGCCGCACTTCATCAGACGTGGATCAGGTGTGAACTGCTGCGCTGTGCGCCACAAATCAGTGCTCCATGTGAGTAAATCGCAGGGGAATTCCGTGTCTGCATCTATTGGCAACATTGGGCCGGATTCAGCAAGGAGCACACGGATGCAGACGCACGCAATTGGTTGATGGTTTTGCACTGCGCATACATCGCAGTGTGCGTGCGCGAACCGGCCAGTGCGATGGAGTATGTGTACGCAGAGAGTCCGCAGCCCTGGGGACAAGTGATTGATAGGAAGGGCCGTTTGTGGATAGTGAGGGCGGGGGGGGGGAGGGCTGGGCAAACGGAGGCATGTCTGTGTGTTTGGACGGCATTTCAGGGGCGTGCATAATTAAGCCCTTGCGACGACGGACACAGCCTGAGGTCTAGTTGCACACAGGAAGTCTCGCTATGTATGCGGGAGGGTCAGGTCAACCACTATTGTGTGTATGGGTCCGATGGTTCTTGATGTTGCCGATGTTTCCGCTGTCTTGCCAGGTATAGAGGACGCAAGTAAAGGGAAGTGGGTGGTATTACGTAGTGCTGGGCGTCTGCTTATTCTCCTGCGAATGCCATGCATATGCATTCATTAGCATATTCTCGCAGCAGCCGAGTGCGTGCGTCCGCTTCCGTGCATTCCTTGCTGACTCAGGGCCTGATTCAGACCCGGTCGCAAGTGCTGTGCGCTCGCAACCGGGTCAATGGTAGCCCGGCGCATGCACATGACGGAGCCGGCTCCATCATGCGCATGCGTGAGACCCGGATAGCGACGGGCAATCCGTTGCTCCGGGTCTCGTACCAAAGGGGGCGTGCTGTCGATGTTGAGTGACAGCACGCCCCCTTTGGTGGGTGGGCTGGGGGAGTGGCTTCCCAAACGGAGGCCTTTCCATGTGAATGCCTCTGTTTGGGGCCGGCCCCTCTGACATCACAAGTGATGTCAGTGGAAGAGATTTCGGCTCTGTTTGAGCCGAAATCTCTCTGGGGCTTGCGGCAATGAGACCCTACCACAAGGGTCTCGTCGCAAGCCCGATGGCCACGATGGTCATGACCATCGTGACCCTCTTCCTGTCCCCCCCCCCATTAAAGCTGTGGGTTGTCACCCACAGCTATGTGAGCAGCCAGGAGGCCACTCAAAAAAAAAATAGCCTAGCCCTGATTCAGAGCGAGCGTTCTGTCAGAGCGTCCGGCTCTGAATCAGGGCCTCAGGCCCAAAGCCCTTCCCTGTTGCACATCCATGCAAGAGAATGTGCAAGGACTGAGACGCCCGCTGTCAGCATCTGTGGATGCTGAAATACTGATTGGTTTGTCCTTAGACGCCACCATCGGTGGCACCATTGTAACTTGCACGAGCCCTATGACAGATTTGGTTTCTCTGTCCGAGTATGGCCTCCTGTGTGTGCAGCATGGCCTCCGTACACAATTGGGACCACAACTCTCCCATAGCATGCACAAAAGATGGACCATCTTTGAGGCTGTATATCTCCCGTGATCCTCAACCACAACGCTGACTTACGTTATCTGGATGCAACTCAGACGCACGTGCAGTAGAAAAAGATACTTCCACTGCGCCCGACATCACCACTGCGTCCGAATCAGAATGAGACCATAGGGGTCTACTTACAGAGCAGTGATAAGCCAAAATTCTAGCAAAAATGGAAAAAGGCATATTTATCGCTTCTCAGTACTAACGAATGTTAAACACTGGAGGGTACCCGAGGCTACTCTGGCTGGGCCTCTTCAGGGCATCACCACTTAATACACATAGTTACTTTTCACATCACCTTTTATGTTTGTTTTTTATTCATGTAATTTTTTCACATATATTTTAACCCCTTTTTCAACACTTATTAACTACTCGCACACATCTATACTTTACACTGCACTGTCACCCTTTTTCCATTTTTCCTGTGATGCCCTGGGGAACTGAACAGCTGACCTTTAGAGGATTGGTTCCCTATGTCACATGGCCCAATGCAAGATGGCGGCGCCCATAGAAATGCAGTGTGGGAACGCTACATGACACTCCCATGCTAGCACGGCTTACCAACAAGGAACCACCAGATGCACCCCGTGCCAGTCTCCATACTCTAGCACCACCACCGGGAGGCCCACGCCAGAGTGCCCTAATGGACAAAGACCACAGACTTACCTGTAAGGAACCCCTGGTCGTGACAATGGGATGACAATCAGGTGTGAGTGGACAACCTGACTTTTTAATAGAACAGGGATCTAAGTCAAAGTCTGATGTTCACAACACATGTTTTTGGAAGTGTATCATGCCACTAACAAAGGAGATTTCTAAGGACCTCAGAAGAAGAGTTGTTGATGCTCATCAGGCTGGAAAAGGTTACAAGACCATCTCTAAAGAGTTTGAACTGTCAGATAGATTGTGTACAAATGGAGGAAATTCCAGACCATTATTTCCCTCCCCAGGAGTGGTCGACCAACAAAGATGACGCCAAGAGCAAGATGTCTAATAGTTTGCAAGGTCACAAAGGAACCCAAGGTAACCTCTAAGCAACTGAAGGCCTTTTTCACATTAACTAATGTTAATGTTCATGAGTTCACCATCAGGAGGACACTGAACAACAATGTTGTCCATGGCAGGATTGGAAGGAGAAAGCTGCTGCTCTCCAAAAAGAATATTGCTGCCCGTCTGCAGTTTGCTAAAGACCACTTGGACAAGCCAGAAGACTATTGGAACAATGTTTTGTGGACAGATGAATCCAAAATAGAGCTTTTTGGTTTAAATGAGAAGCGTTATGTTTGGAGAAAGGAGAACACTGCATTCCAGCATAAAAACCTCATACCATCTGTGACACACGGTGGTGGTGGTGGTATCACGGTTTGGGCCTGTTTGATGTATCTGGCCCAGGACGACTTGCCATCAGTGATGGGACAATGAATTCTGAATTATACCATAATATTATAAAGGTAAATGTTAGGACATCTGTCCATGAGCTGCATCTCAAGAGAACATGGGTCATGCAGCAAGACAGCGACCCAGAGCACACAAGTCATTTGGTGAAGAATGGTTAAAGATGAATACATTTAAAGTTTTGGAATGGCCAAGTCAAAGCCCTGACCTTAATCCAATGGAAATGTTGTTGAAGGACCTGAAGCGAGCAGCTCATAGGAGGAAACCCACCAACATAAGATGAAGCTGTTTTGTACGGAGGAATGGGGTAAAATTCCTTCAAGACGATTTTCAGGACTAATCAACAATTACTGGAAACGTTTAGAAGAGGTTATTGCTACACAAGGGGGTCATACCAGATACTGAGAGCAAAGGTTCACATACTTTTGCCACTCACAGATATGTGATATTGGATTATTTTCCTCAATAAAAAAATTATCCCATCTTATGTTTTAGTCTCATTTGTTTGATTTGGTTCTTTATCTACTTTTAGGACTTGTGTGAAAATCTGAGATAGTTTTAGGCCAAATTTCAGCAGAAATATAGAAAATTCTGAAGGGTTCACAAACTTTCATGCAGCACTGTAGGTTGCACTTTCTCTCTGACACTTGTGCATTTTAGATGAGTATGAAGCATTCGTGCAAAAAATGTATATAATGCAAAATTCACATGCAGGGCTGAAATTGTGAGGCCCCTCCCTCCCTTTTCCCCCGCTACCACTAAGTTTCATAAGTCATGACTTACCTTATCGCCTTGAAGAATGCTCCTTCTGGCTTCTTCTCCTCCAGGTCTGGCTGGCGCTGCTTCTCACGCATTGCAGCTTCTCTGACCTCTTCCTTACAGCGGCGTGTCATGAAGTCACGTGCACCGACTCCATAGGAAAAAATATATATTTTAGTGAACAAGGACAGGGGCAAACGCAGGATTTTCTGGGGGTTACACAAGTGCAGGTGCCTTCCTCACATAGGCCCTGATTCAGAGCCGGACGCTCTGACAGAGCGCTCGCTCTGAATCAGGGCCGTCCCTCCTACTTTTTGGAGCGGCCTCCTGGCCGCTCGCATAGCTGTGGGTGACCACCCACAGCTATAGTGAGCGGCCAAAGTGATGGTCGCGACGAGACCCTTGCGGTAGGGTCTCGCTGCCACAAGCCCTGGAGTGCTTTTGGCTCTATCAGAGCCAAAAGCACTCCCATTGACATCACTAGTGATGTCAGTGGGGCCGGCCCCAGACAGCAGGCGTTCCCCTAGGCAGCCACGCCCCCGGCACGCCCACCAAAGGGGGCGTGCTGTCAATTACCATCGACAGCACGCCCCCTTTGGTGCAAGACCCATAACGACGGCTTGGCCGTCGTTATTCGGGTCTCGCGCATGTGCACGACGGAGCCGCCTCCATCGTGCGCATGTGCACTCGGGCAACATTGACCTGCTTGCGAGCGCTCAGTGCTCGCGAGCGGGTCTGAATCAGGCCCATAATCCTCAATGTAGGTTACGGTATGCAGCATCACAACATAGGGCGGCACTCATTGCAAAAATATCACAGGATACCGGATTAAACCAACGTTTCAATGTCTTTATACAAACATTTTCCTCAGGGCATAAATACATTAATAAACCAACTCACTTATATACCCCCTCCGGAATGTCCATGGCGCCGCCTGCACGCGGCACCCTGCGCGTAACAATGACGTCACACTGGGCACCCGCATCAGCGTCACGGAGAGACCCGGACCACGTGACACAACAACACCAATAGGTGAAACAAAGAAAACATCAATACATAGGTCACCCAGCAATCGGACATAACACTAATAGTACAAGAAATGTCATAATACACTCAAAGCAGCATCGGGCTAAATATACAAAACATACAATTTACTATTCACCGACATAACAATTTAGAACATATCTGCAAAAATGTCTTATTAGAAATGCTACTGGATATGTACCATGATAATAAATATTATTAAAGAAACACAATACAGGGAACAATAAATGGTACAAATGTACCACAGACCACTACCTAAAATGCAAATAAGCTCACCAAACTTAGAACATACCCCTCGATATACAAGACCCGATAACAGAAAGCATAATTTGTATGGTAAATACAAACGATGTAAACTAACATCGATGTAGGTTAGGATCCAACTCAACAAATCATCAGTGACACTATATCCAATTAGATGAAATAAATCGATGTTGAGGAACACCCATCGCAAGAGGACAGTGTGTCACACAACATCATCAATACATAACACACAATGAAAGAAAAAGATAAATATAAGAACAGTCAAAAGGAAAAAAATAAAAAACATAAAAAACAGCTCATAAGAAACAGCTTAATCCCAAATGTTCATTAAGTCCACGAGAGGACATGGTGTCCAGACGAAAAATCCACCTGCACTCTGCCTGCAGCAATAAAAGACCACGATCACCCTCACGTTTAGTGGGTTTGATGTGGTCAATAAATCGATAATGGAGGCATGCCAGGCTATGACGTGCTTCAAAAAATGTTGTGCCACTCCTTCCATCCGCACTTTTTGCCGCATGGTGGATCAGAGTGTACAGCAGGCAGTCAGCAAACAATCTCAGACTTATTCAAATCTGACTAAAGATGAATGGCAGGCACTCAAAGCACTTAGGGGGTCATTCAGACCCGGTCGTTAGCGCCGATGCACTCGGACCAGGTCGATGCCCCCCACAGAGCATGCGCACGACGGCGCAGGCGCCATCGTGCGCATGCGTGAGACCTGCTACGACCGACAGCGCCGGTCGTAGCGGGTCTCGATCCAAAGGAGGCGAGCTGTCGATGTTGATTGACAGCTCACCCCGTTTGGAAGGCGGGCAGGGGGGGTGGCAGCCCAAACGAGGGCATTCCCATGGGAACGCCTACCGTTTGGGGGCGGCCCCACTGACATCACTAGTGATGTCAGTGGAGAGCTTCCAGCTCAGACAGAGCCGAAAGCTCTCCGGGGCTTACGACAAGGGAGACCCTACCCTAGGGTCTCGTCGTAAGCCCCGATGGTCGCGATGGTCTTGACTATCGCGACCATCACCTTAGGCGGTCGTAAGGCTGTGGGTGTTAACCCACAGCCTTAACACCGTAAAGGAGGACGTCTTGAAAATTCAAGACGTCCTCCCCTCATTCAGACCGACCGCACGCTCTGTGCGACCAGCTCTGAATGAGGTCCTTAGCGCTTACACTGATATCACAATACGGCCTGCCGATAAATGTGGTGCCATCGTTACACAAAACGTTGCGGATTATATATCTGAATTAGATCGTGAATTGAGAGATACATAAAATTACTGTTTACTTCAAAATGACCCCACGTTGCTCTATAAACAAGAATTGGATAATATTGTAACTCAAGCTATGAACAATAATATACTTACCTCCTCATTGGCTGAATCATTAAGTACAGCTTTTCCGGTAATTCCATTGCTGTATTCTTTACCCAAAATACACAAGAACTGTCAAAATCCACCTGCAAGGCCAATCATCTCGGCGAGGGGCTCTCTATTCCAGCAAGTCTCAATTTTTTTAGACTCTGTATTACAACCATGTGTCCAGTCTAAATCGAGTTATCTAAAGGATACCACAACTTTGCCTAATATATTGTCAGGGATTGACTTTGTAACTCCTGGTTGTATTCTAGTTACTCTAGATGTACAGAATCTGTACACTTGTATACCACACATTCAAGGTTTGGCGGCCATGAGAGCTCTTATTGAAAACAATCCGTTATATCGTGGTCCTGACATACAGCTATACCTGATGCTTCTACAGTTAACATTACAGCGTAACTAATTTACATTTAATGGCTCCCATTATTTACAACTTAAAGGTTGCGCTATGGGATCGAATGTGGCACCATCCTTTGCGAACAGTTTCATGTACCAGTTGGAAGAAAAGTTATTTTTTCATGATACAGGAATTAGTTCTCATATTTTGCTCTACTTACGTTATATTGACGATCTACTTCCATTTTGGACGGGGCACCGTCCACTTTTGGAGGATTTGATCCATGCCCACAATTCTTCAGACTCTCCAGTCAAGCTCACGTATCATATGGACACATCCACAGTTAACTATCTGGATGTTACTATCACAGTCTGTGACAATGTCATTCATACCACTTTGTTTTCCAAGGCCACGGATAGAAATAACATTCTGCAAGCATCTAGCCACCATCCTGTGGTCCTCAAAGGTGGATTACCTTATTCACAAATGCTGCGTGTACGTCGTATTATTAGTGATGAGTCGTCTTTGAGTGAAGCATTAGACATCATGGTAAATACATTTGTTATTCGAGGATATGATAGAACTTTCCTCGATCAAGTTAAACAGAAAGATCTTAAAATACCGAGGTCAGATGCATTAGAACCATCCAATAAAAGGAAGAACACACAGAATCGGTTAATTTGGGTTAATAACTTTAATTCACACAGTACGCAAATAGATCATATTAGTAAATCCTATTGGCCTACTATTCAATCAGATCCACAACTTAGTCAATTGTCTACTACTCGTTTAAGCTTGCATACATTTTAATCATGAATATGGTTCCTGGCTTAAAGAGACAGGACCACACCCAGGGATATCAGTTAATAAGCACCTGGAGATAGACTAAAAAGTTTGTCTATCATTTGAAAAACAGGGTGCCCTAGCAAGTGTGACCACAAAATTTAAACAAATGACAGGCTTAATCCACGGCACTCAACCATCTGGGGTGCCCTTGGTATGTGAAGTGTCTCTTTAAGCCAGGACCCATATTCATGTTTAAAATGTATGCAAGCTTGAGCCAAAGGTGGCAGACCAAAATCATTTATCTGAGAATCAGTGTAGGGACTGGAAAGATGGGAATGACCGTGAAGTGTTGGTCAGCTTAAAAAATTATTGCAATATTTTGCAACCAACATTCCCTGTATTCAAAGGAATTGCGTTTGAATAGCAAGTGAGTGCCGAGTTTGTATGATTATATATATATGGTCACATACCAAGGGCACCCCAGATGGTTGAGTGCCGTGGATTAAGCCTGTCTGTTTATATATATATATATATATATATATATATCTTACTTCCTCATTACTTTATTGCATGACCCGTGAGTGCCGCCTACTTTGCATATACATTTGGGCTTGGAACGTGGACCCTGGAGGGCACCTGGACAAGTACTGTGTTATAGCTGGAGTGCCAGCCTGTTTAAATATATATATATATATATATATATATATATATATATATACCTAGCATGGATATATTATATAACACACATTTATACACATATGTACACATATATCCACCCTAACACATACATACACATACTGTATATACACACTAACACACATACACATATATCCATACTAACACATACATACACATATATCCACACTAACACATACATACACATACTGTATATACACACTAACAAACATACACATATATCCATACTAAGTAACACATACATACACATATATACACACTAACACATATATACACACTAACATACATACACATATATACACACTAACATACATACACATATATCCATACTAACACATACATACACATATATACAAACTAACAAACATACACATATATCCATACTAACACATACATACAACATATTCACACTAACACATATATACACACTAACATACATGCACATATATACACACTAACATACATACACATATATACATACTAACACATTCAGACACATACTTAAACACTACTGATTCCAAAATGACGCGGTTGCGGGTGTGTGGGGGTGGGGCTTGCCGCATTGGCCTCGCCCCCATTGCGATCGGTGCCTGAGGGGATGAGGAATCGGTCTATGAGGGGGGAAGTTGGCTAGTGCGGAGTGTGCAGCGGCAGTAAGAGCGGGCGCGGGCCCCTTCTCGCTCTGCTAGACATCGGGCCTGGGACTCTAGTCCTGGCAGTCCCCCACTGATGGCGGCCCTGTTTACATTATTATTTATTATTATTATCCTTTATTTATATGGCGCCACAAAGGTTCCGCAGCGCCTTACACAGTACATAAATGAGCACACAAGAAAAACAGTTAATAGTAATACAAAACAATGCAGGACAAGGACAAGGTTATAAACTCAGCTGCAAAACACAAGCAGCAGGACATGAGCAACCAGGTGGTAGGTGCCATTGTAGGGAGTTAGGAGTAAATTATACTATAAGTAGGGGGAGGAGAAGCACTTGAGGATGAGGGCCCTGCTCGTGAGAGCTTACATTCTAAAGGGGAAGGGCAGACAGACAGGGGCGACACAGAGGGGTAGATAGTGAAGAAGGAGCATGGAGCAGTGGGTTAGGATATGTGCTGCGGAATGTGTGTGTATAAGACGACCTGATGTTATGTAAAAATTAAGTCCTTCATACATCTATCTCTATGATAGAAAATAGATTGTTTGTGTTATTTACATGAGAGATGTACAAAGTAAAGTAGAAGCACTTTAATTTGTGTGTTACATTTTAGCATCTATATACAGCCTGACAAGAAATGCAGCTATTATGGGACTGTCCCGCCATCCTAATACAGTAGTGACTACTTTAGTTCCAGCTGCTGGGTGCTATGCCATGCTCCTGTGAGTGGGTGCATCTCACATGCTAGACCCACTCACAAATGGGTGCAGCCATACATGATGTGGTCCCACAGGATGTTGCAGTACCCGGGCCCAGAATTTCTCTTGGCAGCCCTGGAGGTGACAGACAGAACGAGGAGGGAATGGGGCTTAGTAGTGGGGTAACAAGACCATGGAGGGAGGTGGTTGAGAGTGGAGGTATAGGAGAAGTGGGGGAAAGAAGCAGAGGGTTGGAAGCAGACTGATGAGAGAAAAAAAGGAAGAACAGCAAGTGGAGGAAACAGGAGGGGGAAGAGAGGGATGGATAAAGTAGAGGATTATGTGGACATAGAATATGGGGGTTGTGTGAAGTAAGGGTGTTCATGCTGTGGACAAGGTAATAATTGAGATGTAAACTGGAGTGGAGGCTGTGTGATGTAGAGACAGTGAGATATAGAGTCAGTGTGGATTAAAGTTGTTAAATGTTCAAAAATACATGTAAAGAACAGTGCTGCTAATGTATGAGCGCAGCTCCAAAAGTGATATATAAAGGAGAGGTATGTGAGTAGTGGGTGCAGGAATTAGTTTATAAACAAATGATTAATGTGGATAGATGTGACACAATTGGAAAAGGCAATACAAAATGAATGAGGACAAAATTACAATGTACCCGAGCTGATCCAGTCCAAAGTGTTCTGTTCAACAAAGATCAATCAACAAGAGCAGCACACAGACAGGGGAGCACTTGCAGTGTCCAAGCAGTGAGTGCAGTAAGTAGTTGCCTGGATACAGCAGAAGATGTTGATTTTGTTCATTCACATAAGTATGTTGCTTCTTGTTGTTCAGAAAGTGCTCTGGTTTTGAGTTTCGTTTTCCTCCAGTTTAACTCCAGCGTAACTCCGACTTAGTTATCAAATTGTATTTACACTTATAATCAGAACACTTTGAATCTTAACACAGACTATGGCAGCCTCCGGCTATGCAGCCTGTGGGAGCAGTAATATCTAAAGTTACAAACATGTGTCTCTGTGCTCACTGATTGGGACCCCACCCCAAAAGCTCTAACACACACTAAATTGGGATGCAATAAAGTCTAAGATAAACAATTTGTGAGAAGGGGGAGGCCAACACAGATTCACAATACATTCCTAACTTCCTTTAGATAAATTGCTCTTAGTATAGCAGTAGTTGTAATTTACCCAGTATAAATTTTCAAAACTGTGCTGAGGCAATCACTAAAACAGCATCTGATGGGAGCAGTAGTTGTAATTTACCCAGTATAAATTTTCAAAACTGTGCTGAGGCAATCACTAAAACAGCATCTGATGGGAGCAGTAGTTGTAATTTACCCAGTATAAATTTTCAAAACTGTGCTGAGGCAATCACTAAAACAGCATCTGATGGGAGCAGTAGTTGTAATTTACCCAGTATAAATTTTCAAAACTGTGCTGAGGCAATCACTAAAACAGCATCTGATGGGAGCAGTAGTTGTAATTTACCTGTGGAATGCAGAGAAGAAGTCACATCAGTCTTTGCATGGTGCGCATATGACAAATAAGATCTGCAGCGTAACTCCGACTTAGTTATCAAATTGTATTTACACTTATAATCAGAACACTTTGAATCTTAACACAGACTATGGCAGCCTCCGGCTATGCAGCCTGTGGGAGCAGTAATATCTAAAGTTACAAACATGTGTCTCTGTGCTCACTGATTGGGACCCCACCCCAAAAGCTCTAACACACACTAAATTGGGATGCAATAAAGTCTAAGATAAACAATTTGTGAGAAGGGGGAGGCCAACACAGATTCACAATACATTCCTAACTTCCTTTAGATAAATTGCTCTTAGTATAGCAGTAGTTGTAATTTACCCAGTATAAATTTTCAAAACTGTGCTGAGGCAATCACTAAAACAGCATCTGATGGGAGCAGTAGTTGTAATTTACCCAGTATAAATTTTCAAAACTGTGCTGAGGCAATCACTAAAACAGCATCTGATGGGAGCAGTAGTTGTAATTTACCCAGTATAAATTTTCAAAACTGTGCTGAGGCAATCACTAAAACAGCATCTGATGGGAGCAGTAGTTGTAATTTACCCAGTATAAATTTTCAAAACTGTGCTGAGGCAATCACTAAAACAGCATCTGATGGGAGCAGTAGTTGTAATTTACCTGTGGAATGCAGAGAAGAAGTCACATCAGTCTTTGCATGGTGCGCATATGACAAATAAGATCTGCAGCGTAACTCCGACTTAGTTATCAAATTGTATTTACACTTATAATCAGAACACTTTGAATCTTAACACAGACTATGGCAGCCTCCGGCTATGCAGCCTGTGGGAGCAGTATCAAACTCATGAAAGGTGCCAACTCTCTAATACTTCTCTGCCCACTCCTGACCCCATCCCTGCCACCGCTTTAAGCATTTATGCCGCAAGACTTACCACTAGCTTTTACTCCTGGCTGAAGTACCCTGAGCTATTCAATTATATATCTCACAGTAAGCCCCATATTCACGTGGTAAGTCCCGCGGCTAACACGTGGTAAGGCTTAGATTCCAGGTTGTGCCCAGAGCTATGCAGCTACAGCGGGCAGTAAGCCCCAAGGGTGGACCCCGCTGTTTGCTAAAATGCATGCAAACAGTGGGGTAACTACCGTGGGTGCCTGAGCTGCCTTTGTGGCCCGCCGCTCCACCTACACCAAGTCGCACACACATGGGGGGCCCAGGTGGCAGCAGTGTTTATTTGATGCCGACCTTCAGCTGATTACAACTGTCGCACCGGTAGACATACCTGAGGCTGGATGCATGACACACTGCATTCAGAATAATGTGTTATATGGGGCACTACTACCTTGTGGCATAATCTGTAAAGGACATTACTGTGTGGTTTAATGTATAAGGGGCACTACTACTGTGTAGCATAATGTGTATAAGGACTACTACTGTGTGGCATAACATAAATGACCTCTGTGTGGGGGCAAAAGTATGTCTTTTTTTACCTCTGGGTGGCCCTTTTAAGATCTTGCTATGTGGTTCCCAACGTTCTAGTTATGCCCTTTCATGCAAATACAAAGAGCTGATTAATACATATGGTCACTTTAAAAAGGGCTAACACAGGATTTAATAAGAATTTGCATGAGTCAGACAGTGTAACACTTGCTGAGACTATGAGGGTATAAGGATACTTTTGTAGCTTTCACACAGGTTTTTGGCAGACTGACAATTTCCTCTTGAGCCAGCCCCGGAACCTGTGTAATTTAAGAGTGTCTCCGTTTTTAGGGATTGTGTGATGGTGTGTGGCAAAGGGCCCGATTCAGAGATGTACGCTAACCCGATGGTTAGCGCACATCTCCGATGTTTGGAGGACTGCACATGCACAGCAGGTGTACTGCGAATGTGCAGCCCTCCGACTGTGAGCCCGCTCTGCTGTTCTGATTGACAGGCTGCGGCGTATGGGAGGCGGAGCGGGGGCATTCCCTGGCAGCGGTCCCGGAAACGGGGGCGTGTCACCACCATTTTCCGGGAGGGACAAGGCCAGGGTGCGTGGGTGCTCACAGACTTCCTGGCCTCGCGAGCTGCCAGGACTTGGCTAGGCTGCGGAAAGCTTTCGCTCCCGCAGCCTGGCCAATGGAACATCGACAACAATCACGACCGATGGTCGCAATTGTATCGATGGTGACCCCAGGTGACGACTTGGATTACAGCCCTGGGATCACGCAAATGCAGCAAGGAGGTGTTACATGACACCTCCTTCTGTATTGCATTTTAAAGGGACAGAATTTCACAGTGGCTTGTGGGCCTGATTCAGAGCCAGACGCTCTGACCAGAGTGCTCGCTCTGAATCTGGGCCCTCCTACCTGAAAATGGAGCGGCCTCATGGACGCTCGCATAGCTGTGGGTTACCACCCACAGCTATAGCGAGCGTCCATGATGATGGTCGCGATGGTCAAGACCATCGCGACCATCGGGCTTGCGACGAGACCCTGCGGTAGAGTCTCGCTGCCGCAAGCCCAGGAGTGATTTTGACTCTATCAGAGCCAAAATCACTCCCACTGACATCATTACTGATGTCAGTGGGGCCGGAGTCAGACGGTAGGCGTTCCCATGCAGCCATTAAGCCATGCCCCCGGCACGCCCACCAAAGGGGCGTGCTGTCAGTCACCATCGACAGCACGCCCCCTTTGGTGCGAGACCCGGAGCGAAAGCTTGGCTGTCGCTCTCCGGGTCTCGCGCATGCGCACGACGGAGCTCCCTCCGTCATGCGCATGCGCATTAGGGCACCATCGACCCGCTTGCGAGCATCCTATGCTCGCGAGCGGGTCTGAATCAGGCCCTGTGTGCGCTTGTGTGCACCTTGTGTGCGCTTGTGTGCGGCTTGTGTGCGCTTGTGTGCGGCTTGTGTGCGCTTGTGTGTGGCTTGTGTGCAACTGTACAATTCCGTCCACCTCTGAATTAGGGGTGTGCACCGGCCACTTTTCGTGTTTTGTGTTTTGGTTTTGGATCTGGATCTTTCTTCGTGTTTTGGATCTGAATTGGTTTTGCCAAAACCACCCTTCCGTGTTTTCGGTTCTGGGTTTTGTGTTTTGGATCTGTATTTTTTTGAAAAAAAGCATAAAAACAGCTAAAATCACAGAATTTGTAGGTTTTTCTGCTCCTATGCTATTATTAACCTCAATAACCTTAATTTCCACTAATTTCCAGTCTATTCTGAACACCTCACACCTCACAATAGTGTTTTTATGTCCAAAAGGTTGCACTGAGGCAGCTGGATGACTATGCTAAGCGACACGAGTGGGCGGCACAAACACGTGACCCATCTAGGCGTGACACTGCAGTGGCAGACAGGATGGCAGTTTGAAAAACTAGGCCCCAAACTGTACATAATGCAAAGAAAAAAAAGAGGTGCAAGATGGAATTGTCCTTGGGCCCTCCTACCCACCCTTATGTTGTATAAACAGAACATGCACACTTTAACATACCAATCATTTCAGCGCCAGGGTCTGCCACACAACTGTGGCTGAAATGATTGGTTTGTTTGGGCCCCCACAAAACAAGCTGGCAATTAATCTGTCCCTGCACAAACTGGCTCTACGGAGGCAAGATGTCATCCTCATCCTCCTCATCCACCGATTCCTCACCCTCTTCAGTGTGTACATCCTCATCCTCACAAAGTATTAACTCGTCCCCACTTGAATCCACCACCACAGGTCCCTCTGTACGTTCTGGAGGCTGGTCTCCCTGGAAGAGCTGATAATTCATTTTGATGAACATCATCTTCTCCACATTTTGTGGAAGCAACCTCCTACGCCTTTCGCTGACAAGGTTCCCGGCTGCACTAAACACTCTTTCGGAGTACACACTGGAGGGGGGGCAACTCAGGTAAAATAGAGCCAGTTTGTACAGGGGCCTCCAAATTGCCTCTTTTTCCTGCCAGTACAGGTATGGACTGTCTGACATGCCTACTTGGATGCTGTCACCAATGTAATCCTTTAACAGACAGACGCACGCTTGTCGCTGCTGCTTTGAGGATGCAAGTGCGGCTACAGCCCACACAATTCAAAAAGACAGAAAAAAGAAGAATATTTTTATTGTTTGTGTAGCACACTTTGAGGGTGTCACCACCCTTTAACAGACAGACGCACGCTTGTCGCTGCTGCTTTGAGGATGCAAGTGCGGCTACAGCCCACACAATTCACAAAGACAGAAAAAAAAAGAACAATATTTTTATTGTTTGTGTAGCACACTTTGAGGGTGTCACCACCCTTTAACAGACAGACGCACGCTTGTCACTGCTGCTTTGAGGATGCAAGTGCGGCTACAGCCCACACAATTCACAAAGACAGAAAAAAAAGAACAATATTTTTATTGTTTGTGTAGCACACTTTGAGGGTGTCACCACCCTTTAACAG
The DNA here is from genome assembly GCA_031769625.1 of Taudactylus pleione. Classification (NCBI taxonomy): domain Eukaryota; kingdom Metazoa; phylum Chordata; class Amphibia; order Anura; family Myobatrachidae; genus Taudactylus; species Taudactylus pleione. Next base: position 1,235,501 of record JAUIMM010000962.1, on the reverse strand, counting down.
ACAGACGCACGCTTGTCGCTGCTGCTTTAAGGATGCAGGTGCGGCTACAGCCCACACATTTCACAAAGACAGAAAAAAAAAGAACGATAATTTTATTGTTTGTGTAGCACACTTTGAGGGTGTCACCACCCTTTAACAGACAGATGCACGCTTGTCGCTGCTGCTTTAAGGATGCAGGTGCGGCTACAGCCCACACATTTCACAAAGACAGAAAAAAAAAGAACAATATTTTTATTGTTTGTGTAGCACACTTTGAGGGTGTCACCACCCTTTAACAGACAGACGCACGCTTGTCGCTGCTGCTTTGAGGATGCAAGTGCAGCTACAGCCCACACAATTCACAAAGGCAGAAAAAAAAAGAAGAATATTTTTATTGTTTGTGTAGCACACTTTGAGGGTGTCACCACCCTTTAACAGACAGACGCACGCTTGTCGCTGCTGCTTTGAGGATGCAGGTGGAATCTAGACGGGATTTGGAACCGGGGACACACTACCTCCATCAATTGTCTAAATCCCACAGCACTAATGGCGGATACCGGACGCACGTCTAACACCAACATAGCAGTCAAGGCCTCAGTTATACGTTTTGCTTCAGGATGACAGCTGTCGTACTTCATCCTCATCGCTAGGGACTGTTGGAGGGTCAATTGTTTAGTAAAAGTAGTGATGTTCCTACTTCCTCTCTGGGATGATGAACAACTCCCAGCAGCAGCAACAGCACTAGGAGGAAGTGGTTCTTGATCTTTCCCTATTTTATTTTTATCGGAGAAAGTTTGGTCCTCCATTTATGTTATATTGATATATACGTGCGGCTAAAGCGCACACAAACACAGAAAATATTTTTTTATTTTTGCTGGAGAGTAGTGCACTTTGTGGGTTACACCACCCTTTAAGAAATTAGCCAGCCAGCTCTTTACTTATGGGACACAGGCGCACGCTTGGCGCTGCTCCTTTGTTGATGCACGTGCAGCCACAGTGCACACAATTCACAAACACAGAAAATAATTTTTTTTTGGTTTGGACTGGAGTGTACTTTGGGGGTTACAGCACCCTTTAACGGTCAAGCCAGCCGGCCCTTTACTTATGACACAGGCGCTCGCTTGGCACTACTTTGTTGATGCACGTGCGGCTACTGCGCACACAATTCACAAACACAGAAAATAATTTTTTTTTTGGTGGGGACTGGAGTGTACTTTGGGGGTTACAGCACCCTTTAACGGTCAAGCCAGCTGGCCCTTTACTTATGACACAGGTGCACGCTTGGCACTACTTTGTTGATGCACGTGCGGCTACTGCGCACACAATTCACAAACACAGAAAATAATTTTTTTTTTGGTTTGGACGGGAGTGTACTTTGGGGGTTACAGCACCCTTTAACGGTCAAGCCAGCCGGCCCTTTACTTATGACACAGGCGCACGCTTGGCACTACTTTGTTGATGCACGTGCGGCTACTGCGCACACAATTCACAAACACAGAAAGTAATTTTTTTTTTGTTTGGACTGGAGTGTACTTTGGGGGTTACAGCACCCTTTAACGGTCAAGCCAGCTGGCCCTTTACTTATGACACAGGCGCACGCTTGGCACTACTTTGTTGATGCACGTGCGGCTACTGCGCACACAATTCACAAACACACAAAAAATATTATTTTTTTAGCACTTGGGGGGTGCACCCCTGATGGACAGAGCACCCCCTGGACAACACTACAGCACCCTTTTAGGACTGGGACACTGCACAGGACTTTGGAGTGGACACAGCCCCTATGGAGAACTGACTGCACAACACAGTCCAGCCAGCCCCTATGGACTTTGAAGTAGTGGACACAGCCCCTATTAACAACAGCAGCACAGCACAACACAGCCAGCCCCTATGGACTTTGAAGTAGTGGACAACAGCAGTACAGCGCAGCACAGCACAGCACAACACTACTCTGCACTACACTACACTACACTACACAGCCCATCCAGCCCTAACTCCCACCCTCCCTCACTCAGCCGAGTAAGAAAATGGCGCCGACGCAGGTACCTTATATAGGATCCAAAACCCGCGAGACTCGGAAGGCGGGATGATGACGTTTTGCCTCGATTTCAGATCCGAGTCAGGAAAAGTTGAGCCTGACTGGGATCGGCCTCGGATCGGGGGGGCTCGGGGGGGTTCGGATTTCAGAAATCCGAACCCGCTCACCCCTAATACAGACATAGGACACTACACCCCTAACATGACCTGATCAATGTACATGATCATAATACACATCTATTACACTGTATACAGACATAGGACACTACACCCCCAACATGACCTGACCACTGTACATGATCATAACACACATCTATTACACTGTATACAGACAAAGGACACTACACCCCAACATGACCTGACCGCTGTACATGATCATAATACACAGCTATTACACTGTATACAGACATAGGACACTACACCCCCAACATGTCCTGACCACTGTACATGACCATAATACACATCTATTACACTGTATACAGACATAGGACACTACACCCCCAACATGACCTGACCACTGTACATGACCATAATACACATCTATTACACTATATACAGACATAGGACACTACACCCCCAACATGACCTGACCACTGTACATGATCATAACACACATCTATTACACTGTATACAGACATAGGACACTACACCCCCAACATGTCCTGACCACTGTACATGACCATAATACACATATATTACACTGTATACAGACATAGGACACTACACCCCCAACATGACCTGACCGCTGTACATGATCATAATACACATCTATTACACTCTATACAGACATAGGACACTACACCCCCAACATAACCTGACCGCTGTATATGACCATACTACACATCTATTACACTGTATACAGACATAGGTCACTACACCCCCAACATGACCTGACCACTGTACATGACCATAATACACATCTATTACACTATATACAGACATTGGACACTACACCCCCAACATGACCTGACCACTGTACATGATCATAACACACATCTATTACACTGTATACAGACATAGGACACTACACCCCCAACATGTCCTGACCACTGTACATGATCATAATACACATCTATTACACTGTATACAGATATAGGACACTACACCCCCAACATGACCTGACCACTGTACATGACCATAATACACATCTATTACAGTGTATACAGATATAGGACACTACACCCCCAACATGTCCTGACCATTGTACATGACCATAATACACATCTATTACACTGTATACAGACATAGGACACTACACCCCCAACATGACCTGACCACTGTACATGACCATAATGCACATCTATTACACTGTATACAGATATAGGACACTACACCCCCAACATGACCTGACCACTGTACATGATCATAATACATTTTATTTCACTATATTAGGGATGTGGACACTACACCCCCAACATGACCTGACCACTGTACATGACCATAATACACATCTATTACACTGTATACAGACATAGGACAATACACCCCCAACATGTCCTGACCACTGTACATGATCATAATACACATCTATTACACTGTATACAGACATAGGACACTACACCCCCAAGATGACCTGACCACTGTACATGACCATAATACACATCTATTACACTGTATACAGACATAGGACACTACACCCCCAACAAGACCTGATGAATGTACATGATCATAATACACATCTATTACACTGTATACAGACATAGGACACTACACCCCCAACATGTCCTGACCGCTGTACATGACCATAATACACATCTATTACACTGTATACAGACATAGGACACTACACCCCCAACATGTCCTGACCACTGTACATGATCATAATACACATCTATTACACTGTATACGGACATAGGACACTACACCCCCAACAAGACCTGATGAATGTACATGATCATAATACACATCTATTACACTGTATACAGACATAGGACACTACACCCCCAACATGACCTGACCACTGTACATGATCATAATACATTTTATTACACTATATTAGGGATGTGGACACTACACCCCCAACATGACCTGACCACTGTACATGACCATAATACACATCTATTACACTGTATACAGATATAGGACACTACACCCCCAACATGACCTGATCACTGTACATGACCATAATAGACATCTATTACACTCTATACAGACATAGGACACTACACCCCCAACATGACCTGACCACTGTACATGATCATAATACACATCTATTACACTCTATACAGACATAGGACACTACACCCCCAACATAACCTGATCAGTGTTCATGATCATAATACACATCTATTACACTGTATACAGACATAGGACACTACACCCCCAACATGTCCTGACCACTGTACATGACCATAATACACATCTATTACACTGTATACAGATATAGGACACTACACCCCCAACATGACCTGACCACTGTACATGACCATAATACATTCTATTACACTGTATACAGACATAGGACACTACACCCCCAACATGACCTGACCACTGTACATGACCATAATACACATCTATTACACTGTATACAGACATAGGACACTACACCCCCAACATGACCTGACCGCTGTACATGACCATAATACACATCTATTACACTGTATACAGACATAGGACACTACACCCCCAAGATGACCTGACCACTGTACATGACCATAATACACATCTATTACACTGTATGCAGACATAGGACACTACACCTCCAACACAACATTGTTTCATAGAAAGAAAACACTGGTCATTTTTAGTTCATTTTTCCCTTGCTAATAAATTCTAAGGAAAACAGAAACAAAATTTAATTTGTGGAATAGCATATTCCCATGGCTCTCTATACATTCATAGTAGAATGGGCTCCTCCAATATTTGCCCTGTAACTAAAACTGTTTTCATTCTCTGCTATGCACTATAGAGCACTTACATATGTATACACAGTGACAGTAAAAATAGATAATACTTAGATCATCCTTATGCCTTAAAGAGAAATGATCATTAAAATTAATGTAGTGTTATTTAATCAGCTGCACAATACGCACCATAAACCTCCATCTCCTGAATCTGCGCACGGCATCTCCTCTGTGAGATTCTCTCCTTATTTACTGCCGACATGAGATACATTTTGAACCATCATATCTATCGATCACCAGAATGGCTTATGTAGCAGAGCGCTCCAATGCAAAGCCACGGCAGAGGCAGAGGGAACGCATTCTCTGTAGGGAAACCCGAGCGCAACAACTCTTTGTCCTTGATTTCTGTACACCACGTGGCCGGTATATCATTAGGCTCCTTACGCCAGCGACATGTAGATATTTTTATGTAGGGAAAATCCCTTATCGCTGCAATTTAACAAAAAAGATAAAAATTTCACCGGGCAAATTCCAAAAACACTGACCCAGAGCGATAAAAGGTAACAGATTTGTTCGGTTCCACTAATCTAAGGTTAGCAAAATTTTTTTAAAAATATATTCTTTTGAATGTTTAAAAACCGTGGGCCTAATTCGGAGTTGTACGCTGCACACCTATCAGCTGCGTCTTAGGATGCAGCTGCCATGTGCATATGCACTAGGGGTGTGCACCGGCCACTTTTCGTGTTTTGTGTTTTGGTTTTGGATCTGGATCTTTCTTCGTGTTTTGGATCTGGATTGGTTTTGCCAAAACTACCCTTCCGTGTTTTGGGTTCTGGGTTTTGTGTTTTGGATCTGTATTTTTTTTAAAAAAACCATAAAAACAGCTAAAATCATAGAATGTGTTGGTTTTTCTGCTCCTATGCTATTATTAACCTCAATAACCTTAATTTTCACTAATTTCCAGTCTATTCTGAACACCTCACACCTCACAATAGTGTTTTTATGTCCAAAAGGTTGCACCGCCGCGGCAGCTGGATGACTATGCTAAGCGACACGAGTGGGCGGCACAAACACGTGACCCATCTAGGAATGATACTGCAGTGGCAGACAGGATGGCAGTTTGAAAAACTAGGCCCCAAACTGTACATAATACAAAGAATAAAAAGAGGTGCAAGATGGAATTGTCCTTGGGCCCTCCCACCCACCCTTATGTTGTATAAACAGGACATGCACACTTTAACAAGGCAATCATTTCAGCGCCAGGGTCTGCCACACAACTGTGGCTGAAATGATTGGTTCGTTTGGGCCCCCACAAAACAAGCTGGCAATTAATCTGTCCCTGCACAAACTGGCTCTACGGAGGCAAGATGTCGTCCTCATCCTCCTCATCCACCAATTCCTCACCCTCTTCAGTGTTGTGTACGTCCTCATCCTCACAGAGTATTAACTCGTCCCCACTGGAATCCACCACCGCAGGTCCCTCTGTACGTTCTGGAGGCTGGTCTCCCTGGAAGAGTTGATAATTCATTTTTATGAACATCATCTTCTCCACATTTTGTGGAAGCAACCTCCTACGCCTTTCGCTGACAAGGTTCCCGGCTGCACTAAACACTGGAGGGGGGGCAACTCAGGTAAAATAGAGCCAGTTTGTACAGGGGTCTCCAAATTGCCTCTTTTTCCTGCCAGTACAGGTATGGACTGTCTGACATGCCTACTGTCACCGATGTAATCCTCCACCATTCTGTCAATGGTGACAGTATCATATGTAGTGACAGTAGACATGTCAGAAATTGTTGCCAGGTCCTTCAGTCCAGACCAGATGTCCAAACTTGGTCCTGCCTGCCCTGCATCACCGCCAGCGGGTTGCTTAGGATACCTAAGTATTTTCCTGGCAGCCCCAGTTGCGGGAGAAAATGAAGGAGCTGTTGACGTGTCATGTTCTGCTTCAGTTGCAGGTCTTTGCACCTCTGCAGGCTTGTGTCGGCCGGAAAGAGAGACACCACATAGGCTTTAAACCTAGGATTGAGCACGGTGGCCAAAATGTAGTGGTCTGATTTCAACAGATTGACCACCCTGGAATCCTGGCAAAGCGAATGAAGGGCTTCATCCACAAGTCCCACATGCCGAGCGGAATCGCTCCGTCTTAGCTCCTCCTTCACTTTCTCCAGCTGCTTCTGCAAAAGCCTGATGAGGGGAATGACCTGACTCAAGCTGGCAGTGTCTGAACTGACTTCACGTGTGGCAAGTTCGAAGGGCTGGAGAACCTTGCACAACACGGAAATCATTCTCCACTGCGCTTGAGTCAGGTGCATACCCCCTCCTTTGCCTATGACATAGGTGGATGTATAGGCTTGAATGGCCTTTTGCTGCTCCTCCATCCTCTGAAGCATATAGAGGGTTGAGTTCCACCGCGTCACAACCTCTTGCTTCAGGTGATGGCGGGGCAGGTTCAAGAGTGTTTGCTGGCGCTCCAGTCTTCGGCACGCAGTCGCTGAATGGCGAAAGTGGCCAGAAATTTTTCAGGCCACCCAAAGCGTCTCCTGCACGCCCCTGTCGCTTTTCAGAAAATTCTGCACCACCAAGTTTATTGTGTGAGCAAAACATGGAACGTGCTGGAATTTGCCCAGATGTAATGCCCGCACAATATTGGTGGCGTTGTCAGATATCACAAATCCCCAGGAGAGTCTAAGTGGGGTAAGCCACTGGGCGATGATTTCCCTCAGTTTCTCTAAGAGGTTGTCGGCGGTGTGCCTCTTACTGAAACCGGTGATACACAGCGTAGCCTGCCTTGGAACGAGCTGGCATTTCTAAGATGCTGCTACTGGTGACACTGCTGCTGTTGATGCGTAAGGTGATACATCTACCCAGTGGGCTGTCACAGTCATATAGTCCTTAGTCTGCCCTGTTCCACTTGTCCACATGTCCGTGGTTAAGTGGACATTGGGTACAATGGCATTTTTCAGGACACTAAGGACACTTTTTCTGACGTTTCTGTACAGTCTCGGTATCGCCTGCCTAGTGAAGTGGAATCTAGACGGGATTTGGAACTGGGGACACACTACCTCCATCAATTGTCTAAATCCCACTGCACTAATGGTGGATACCGGATGCACGTCTAACACCAACATAGCAGTCAAGGCCTCAGTTATATGTTTTGCTTCAGGATGACTGCTGTTGTACTTCATCCTCCTCGCTAAGGACTGTTGGAGGGTCAATTGTTTAGTAAAAGTAGTGGTGTTCCTACTTCCTCTCTGGGATGATGAACGACTCCCAGCAGCAGCAACAGCAGCAGCGGCAGCAGGAGGCATAGCAATGCAGGATCCTCGTAGGAATCCTGGATAGGAGAGTCAGTCATGCCAATGACATGGCCTGCAGGACTACTTCCGATCCTGACTAAGGAGGAAATTGACGAGGAGGGAGTTGACGATGTGGTTTGCAGGCGCTTGGATACAACAGGACAACAGGATTTAGGTGTCCCTGGACTGCTTACGGTCTTAGCCAAAGTTTCTGAACTTGACAGTAACTTTTTATGAATGCGCTGCAGGTGCCGTATAAGGCAGGATGTTCCTAGGTGGTTAACATCCCTACCCCTACTTATTCCACCTTTACATATGGTACATATGGCAAGACAGTTGTTGTCCGGATTTGGATAGAAATATTGCCAGACCAAAGAGGTGGAATGTTTGGTCTTCTGCCCAGGCATGACCGTGATGGGCTTTTTCATCCCACGGACAACAACTGTCTCCCCCGGAGCCTGATTTAAACAAACCACATCACCATCAGAATCCTCCTCGCCAACTTCCTCCTCAGCACCAGCTACACCAGTATTCTCATCCTGTTGTACTTCAACAGTGACATCTTCAATTTGCATATCAGCAAGTTGACTGTGGGTGCTCCTTTCAGCACTTGCAGGGGGCGTGCAAATGGTGGAAAGAGCCACCTCTTCCCGTCAAGTGCTGGGAAGGTCAGGCATCGCAACCACCACCACACTTGGACTCTCCTTGGGGATTTGCGATATCTTCTTAGAACGCACAGTTCTTCGCTGTGCATTTGCCAGCTTAACTCGTTTGATTTTTTTAGTGGGAGGAGGGCTTCCATCGTCATGTGAAGCTGAACCACTAGTCATGAACATAGGGAAAGACCTTAGCCAATCCTTGCCACTCCATGTCGTAAATGGCATATTGGCAAGTTTACGTTTCTCTTCAGATGATTTAAATGTTTTTTTCAAGGTAATTTTCCTGAACTTTGTCATTTGGGATTGTATGTGCCCTCTACTATGAGATTGGGCATCGGCCTTGGCAGACGATGTTGATGGCATGTTATAGTCTATGTCATGACTAGTTGCAGCAGCTTCAGCACTAGGAGGAAGTGGTTCTTGATCTTTCCCTATTTTATTTTTATCGGAGAAAGTTTGGTCCTCCATTTATGTTATATTGATATATACGTGCGGCTAAGGCGCACACAAACACAGAAAATTATTTTTTATTTTTGTTGGAGACTAGTGCACTTTGTGGGTTACACCACCCTTTAAGAAATGAGCCAGCCAGCCCTTTACTTATGGGACACAGGCGCACGCTTGGCGCTGCTCCTTTGTTGATGCACGTGCAGCCACAGTGCAAACAATTCACAAACACAGAAAAAAATGTTTTATTTTGTTTGGAGTGCCCTTTGGGGGTTACAGCACCCTTTAGCGGTCAATCCAGCCGGCCCTTTATTTATGGGACACAGGCGCTGGCTTGGCACTACTTTGTTGATGCACGTGCGGCTACTGCGCACACAATTCACAAACACAAAAAAATATATTTTTTTATTTTGTTTGGAGTGCCCTTTGGGGGTTACAGCACCCTTTAATGGACAAGCCAGCTGGCCTTTTACTTATGGGACACAGGCGCACGCTTGGTGCTGCTCCTTCGTTGATGCACGTGCAGCCACAGTGCACACAATTCACAAACACAGAATTTTTTTAAATATTTTGTTTGGAGTGCCCTTTGGGGGTTACAGCACCCTTTAGCGGTCAATCCAGCCGGCCCTTTATTTATGGGACACAGGCGCACACTTGCACTACTTTGTTGATGCACGTGCGGCTACTGCGCACACAATTCACAAACACAAAAAAATATATATTTTTATTTTGTTGGAGTGCCCTTTGGGGGTTACAGCACCCTTTAACGGACAAGCCAGCTGGCCTTTTACTTATGGGACACAGGCGCACGCTTGGCGCTGCTCCTTCGTTGATGCACGTGCAGCCACAGTGCACACAATTCACAAACACAAAAAAATATATATTTTTATTTTGTTTGGAGTGCCCTTTGGGGGTTACAGCACCCTTTAACGGACAAGCCAGCCGGCCCTTTACTTATGACACAGGCGCACGCTTGGCACTACTTTGTTGATGCACGTGCGGCTACTGCGCACACAATTCACAAACACAGAAAATATTTTTTTATTTTGTTTGGAGTGTACTTTGGGGGTTACAGCACCCTTTAATGGTCAAGCCAGCCGGCCCTTTACTTATGACACAGGTGCACACTTGGCACTACTTTGTTGATGCACGTGCGGCTACTGCGCACACAATTCACAAACACAGAAAATATTTTTTTATTTTGTTTGGAGTGTACTTTGGGGGTTACAGCACCCTTTAATGGTCAAGCCAGCTGGCCCTTTACTTATGACACAGGCGCACGCTTGGCGCTGCTCCTTTGTTGATGCACGTGCGGTTACTGCGCACACAATTCACAAATGCAGAAAATATTTTTTTATTTGGTTTGGAGTGCCCTTTGGGGGTTACAGCACCCTTTAGCGGTCAATCCAGCTGGCCCTTTATTTATGGGACACAGGCGCACGCTTGGCACTACTTTGTTGATGCACGTGCGGCTACTGCGCACACAATTCACAAACACAAAAAAATATTTTTTTTTATTTTGTTTGGAGTGCCCTTTGGGGGTTACAGCACCCTTTAGCGGTCAATCCAGCTGGCCCTTTATTTATGGGACACAGGCGCACACTTGGCACTACTTTGTTGATGCACTTACGGCTACTGCGCACACAATTAACAAACACAGAAAATATTTTTTTATTTGGTTTGGAGTGTACTTTGGGGGTTACAGCACCCTTTAACTGTCAAGCCAGCTGGCCCTTTACTTATGACACAGGCGCACGCTTGGCACTACTTTGTTGATGCACGTGCGGCTACTGTGCACACAATTCACAAACACAGAAAATATATATTTTTTTTGTTTGGAGTGTACTTTTGGGGTTACAGCACCCTTTAATGGACAAGCCAGCCGGCCCTTTACTAATGGGACACAGGCGCACGCTTGGCGCTGCTCCTTTGTTGATGCACGTTCAGCCACAGTGCACACAATTCACAAACACAGAAAAAATATATATTTTTTTAGCACTTGGGGGAAGCACCCCTGACGGGCAGAGCACCCCCTGGACAACACTACAGCACCCCTTTAGGACTGGGACACTGCACAGGACTTTGGAGTGGACACAGCCCCTATGGACAACTGATTGCACAACACAGTCCAGCCAGCCCCTATGGACTTTGAAGTAGTGGACACAGCCCCTATGGACAACAGCAGCACAGCACATCACAGCCAGCCCCTATGGACTTTGAAGTAGTGGACACAGCCCCTATGGACAACAGCAGCACAGCGCAGCACAGCGCAGCACAGTACAGCACAACACTGCTCTGCACTACACTACACAGCCCAGCCAGCCCTAACTCCCACCCTCCCTCTTCACTGTCCACATCCGAGTGAGAAAATGGGGCCGACGCGGGTACCTTATATAGGATCCAAAACCCGCGAGACCCGGAAGGCGGGATGATGACGTTTTGCCTCGATTTCAGATCCGAGTCAGGCGGGAAAAGTCGAGCCTGACTCGGATCGGCCTCGGATCGCGGGGGGCTTGGGGTGGTTCGGATATCAGAAATCCGAACCCGCTCACCCCTAATATGCACTAATGCTGCAGGAGGCGCCTGAATGAAGACACAGGATCGGATCAACATTGCGACTATCGGCCATTTGACTAAGCCTAAGGCTACTCAAATTGGCCACTTTGCCTGCGCTACCGAGACCAGTAAAACTGCGATGGTAGATGAAGTCACTGTCCATGGCACTCCCCGAAAATGGGAAACCAGGCCACACCCTATTTTCGGGAACACTGCCCAGGACCTCCCCACCCCAAAAGGCCACAGTCTGTCACAGTCTGTGGCATAGGGGGTGCTGTGAGCAAGCTCGCAGGGCCTGGTCTGCACATGCACAGCCCCCCCCCACTATCGGAGATATGTGCTAACCATCAGGTTTGCATACATCACTGAATCAGCCCCAGGTTCACATAGAAACATGTTGTTGTTTTTTCTAGAAGAAAACACATTTTTTTGCTGGCAATAGAATTTCTGATGTGAAGAAGATGATGGCTGCTTATATCCTTTTCAGATTACAACCTGGGAAATTTCCTGCTCAGACGTGGGATTTCTCCAGTGCAAATTCCCGGGTATTTGGTCGAGACCCCCTTTCACACTACAGTGTCTACCCGGGAAATTCCCAGGTAGACCCCTTTCAGACAAGAGCATGGCTTTTCTGCTTACCTGCCTCTTCTCTGTCGTCTGCTCTTCCTAGCCTATCCCCTCTCTGGCTGATGATGATGATGTCATCATTCAGCTGCCGGAAGCCGGCCAATCATAATGCAGATTTTATTTATTTTTTAATTATAATTTTTAAAAAATGTATTTTAATTTGCTGGTGGTCCAGCGGGAGTGCGGACGGCCCGCTGTGGTTAGTCTGCGGGGAAGGGGGGGGGAGGTTAGGGTTAGGCACTACAGGTAGGGTTAGTGATTAGGGTTAGACAAGAAATGTAACCTGGAAGTGACAGTCACATGACCACCTGGACCCGGAAGATGCCGCTGGAAGTGCTGCAGCCCTTAGGAACAAATTAGTCACTGCTGGACCACCAAGGATGATATGCTGACATTCTAACATTTGGTGGACATTTTATTACTACCTACTTCATGACTGTCGACATATCATATCCAACCCTATTAGACCTGCAGCCATTGTCAGTCTGTCAGGATGCGACCTGGGATCGGCTGCTACTCACCACTGTGCCGGCGTCCTTGAGCTTAGGTGTTCAGTTGCTGGGGGTGGAGGTGAGTGGTGGGCTGAGTATTCTCCCCGGGGTCTGCTAGGGCTTCCATGTGTGCGTTCTGGTTCCTGTGGTGGCAGGCATGGGCGCAACCATGTTGGTCCGTATAACCTGACTAGTCTCTCCCAATGGTAGTCCTGAGGTCACTCAGCTGATCTTCTGATCCAATGACCAACTGAGGGTATTTAGCCTGATTTCAGGAACAGGAAGCTGCTGTTCAACTTTGCTTTTCCAGTGACTATGATTACTTGCTGTTGCAGCTTTCCAAGTTCCACATTCTTTCCTACCAGTGTTATACCCTAGCATCTGGATTCACTCCTAGGTTTATACTATTTATTTCCAGTGACTTTTCCTCCAGTGATTTCTTCAGTACTTGTCTCTGTGCTGAAACTCCAGCACTAATCAGCGTCTAGTTCTCCTGTGTATATGTCTGCACCTGTCTCTGTGCTGAAACTCTAGTTTAACTACTTTTGCACCAGTTCTACATCTGGATCACCAGCGTGTGTACTCATCACAGCATCTGTGTACTGACTCCTAGTGTCATTCTCCTGCACCAGTCCTGTGTCTGGATCATCAGTGTGTGTAACCAGTACAGCATCCGTGTTCTGACTCCTAGGGGTATATTTACTAAAGTGAGAGTTTTCAGAAGTGGAGATGTTGCCCATAGCAACCAATCAGATTCTACTTAACTTTTACCTAGCACCTTCTAGAAGATAATAGCTAGAATCTTATAGGTTGCTATGGACAACATCTCCACTACTAAAATCTCTAACTTTAGTAAATTTACCCCCTAGTGTAATTCTTCTGCACCAGTTCTGCATCTGGATCACCAGTGTGTGTACTCAGCACAGCATCCGTGTACTGACTCCTAGGGATAAATTCACTAAGAATCGAGTTTGGTCTAGTTTTTATTTTTTTATAACTCACTTTGACTTGTCAAAACTCGGGTGACTTTCCTGTTTATTAACTCGCAAATTTACTAAGAAGTGAGTTTAGCTGAAAGTGAGTTTTCCGATGGTGAAGCAGAACGAGTTTTTTCCCCCAAATTGTGAGTTTAGATGAGATTACTTACACGAGATTGCAGTGTTTTCTCTCTGCAAAACTCACCCAGGCTAGTAGCCCGCACATATCAGTGAAATATGTGAAGGCTGCTTGTGTGGTCTACCTGTAAAAAATATGTTAAATGTTTTTTTTTTTTTTTAAATGATGTAGGGTCCCCCCCAAAAGCCTAACCAGCCCCGGACTTGCCAGCCAGTCCTGGTTCCTAAAATTATGGGGAACAATATTAGTAGGGTTTCACTGTAATTTAGGAACCAGGACCTGGCTGCAAGGTCAGTTCTGGTTTTAATTATAGGTGGTAAAAAATTGCATAGGGGTCCCCATATAATTAAAACGAGCACTGGACCCAAAACAGCTATGCTGCAGTGCCACAGCCTGGAGACCCTATTACAGGGGCTCCGTGGCCAAAGAATTATCAGCCCAAGCAGCTTAGGCCAAGCTGGGGATCTCAGGGGAAGTGGGGACCCCCCAAAAAAGCAGTCACCCCTCTCCCAAACCCCAGGCTTGGTCTGATGCCCGGGGGGCTCTTCCCGCACCCTTAGGCTGTGGGTATGGGGGTAATAAAGTGAAGAATAGATGAAAATTATTGTATTTTACAGTGGGACTACAGGTGCCAGCATGCCTACCTTTTGGCACTTGTGGAACTACAAGTACCAGCAGGCAGCCGGCACCCATACCCCCAGTGTAAAAAAAATTGTTAAAAAAAGACATAACACACACCGTGAATAGTAAAGATTTATTACACACAACCATTTATCACACATACTTACCTTCTACCAGATGTTTCTGTCCTCTTCTCCAATGTAGAGTCCGTGGGTAATGGCCTGCAAAAAAGATCGTATACTCACCACCATCCTGGCGTTGCTCTACGTAGCATCCAGGGTCTTTGCAAAACAAAAAAAATGACTTACCTGAACCATTTTGAACAAGTGTAAGTATATGCTGTTGCATATACTTACACTACACGAACTAACAAATGATCTGAATCATCTGTTTTTTAACACGGCCCGCTGGCCAACCAGCAGCTGCTTTACATGTAGCGGCTGCTCATTTTCATATCCAGTACATTCTATATTCAGTATAATTTATATATCACATTACAAAGTTTGGATTAAATGTATGATATAATTTTTACTCTACTAGAGGGTGACTATCCCTCTGTCAAGGCAGTTCCTGAACCATAGGTATTGTCACATTCAGGTATAATTACTCTACATATACTGTAACTAGATATGACATTCTATCTATCTATCTATCTATCTATCCATCCATCCATCCATCTATCTATATGCTGTGGTATCACGTGCCGCTTGAGCTGACAATTTTTTCACCAACAGCTCTTTGCAGCTCTTCAAATTTATGTCTGTCAGAAAGAAATACACAAGGTATGACTTAAACCTAGGATCAAGTATGGTCACAAAAATACAGTGATCTGATTTCAAGAGATTGACGACCCTTGGATCCTGGCAAAGCGAATGAAGGGCCTGATCTACAAGTCTGACATACTTAGCAGAATCACTCCATTTCAACTCCTCCTTCAGTTTCTCCAGCTGCTTTTGCAAAGTCTGATTAGGGGAATGACCTGACTCAAGCTGGCAGTCTCTGAACTGACTTCACATGTGGCACGTTCAAGGGGTTTGAGAACCTTGCACAATATGGAAATTATTCTCCACTGCGCTTGACTAAGGTGCATTCCCGCTCTTTTCCCTATCTCATAGACCATTGTGTAGCCTTGGATGGCCTTTTTCTGCTCCTCCATCTGCTGAAACATATAGAGGGTAGGACTCCACCAAGTTACTAACTCTTGCATCAGCTGATGGCAGAGCAAATTTAACAGTACTTGCTGGTCCTGAAATCTTCGACACGCAGCTGCTGAATGTCGAAAATGTCCCGAAATCTTTTGGGCCACCGAGAGCATCTCTTGCATGCCCCTGTCATTTTTAAAAAAATGTTGCACCACCAAATTAATTGTGTGACCAAAACATGGGACATGTTAAAATTCGCCCAGATGTAATGCTCGCACAATATTGGTGGCATTGTCAGAAATCACAAATCCCAAGGAGAGTCCAAGCGGAATAAGCCATTTTGCTATGATGGAAGGAGGATCCTCTTCAAGTACAGTATTAGAAAGGTCAGGCTCACACATGGCAACCGTGGATACATTTGGACTCTCCTCAGCGATCTGTGACTTTTGTGAGCAAACGGTTCATGTGCCTTAGTGATTTTAATTTTTTTTACACTTCTACAGGGAGAAGGGCTTACATCATCATAAGATGCAGAACCACCACTCATAAATAAAAGCCATGGCCTTATCCTTTCCTTGCCATTTCATGTAGTAAATGGCATTTTGCCATTTTTTTGTTTCTCTGCAGCTAGCTTAGCTTTTAATTTTTTTTTCTTTAACACTTTAAAACATTTCTTGTTTGATTTTGACTTAAGCCCTTGGGCATCGGCCTTCGTAGATGACATTGACAGCCTTGCATCGTCATCATGACTGCTGGCAGCAGCTGCAAGACTGGTGTGTGGTTCCTGCTCTCCTCTCATTTGATCGTCCTCCATATCAACAAACTTACACTGCGGTCTGACCATCAGTGTCACCGAACAATATTTTTGTCTTTACACTGGGGAAGAGCACCCCTGAATGAAGCAGCAGCCCCTTGATGAACAACACAGACAGCACCCCTTCTTTATGGACAACAAAGCACTCCTGCCGGTTGTGGACAGACCACCTGCAGAGTCATAAATACGAGGAAGATAAACTGCGGCAGTGTCACTGAACAATAATAGCGCAGCTAAGTTGCTAATGCACACACACAAAAAAAAAAAAAAATTTATTTGTGGATTTATATGAATTTAATTTCACTTTTATTTTTTTTTACACTGGGGAAGAGCATCCCTAAATGAGGCAGCGGCCCCTTGATGAACAACACAGACAGCCCAAGACCCCGACTGGACACACACACACTGAGTGACTGACAGTGACTGACTATGGGCCTGATTCAGACCCGGTCGCGAGCGCATTGCACTCGCAAGCTGGTCGATGGTGGGCCAATACGCACGCAATGCGCATGTACAAACCCCGTAGCGAGTGAGAAATCACTCACTCTGGGGCTTGCAACAAAACGGGCCGGCTGTCGATATTGATCGACAGCTTGCCCCATTTTGAAGGCGGGGAGGAGGGGTGGCTGTAAGCGCCTGCCGTTTGTGGGCGGCCCTACAGACATCACTCTATTAGAGCAGGAAGTCCACTTGGCATTGCGAGTGCTGAGACCCTACCACAAGGGTCTCCTCGCAATGCCACAGCTGTGCGAGCGGCCTGGAGGCCAGAATTTTAAAAAAAGGGACGTCCAGATTCAGAGCGAGCGCACGCAAATAACATGCGCCTCTGAATCAGGCCCTATGTCTGCTAGCTTCTCTCTCCACACCTAGAGTGAAAATGACGCAGATCGTTGGGGCCTTTAAATAATCCAACACCCGCGAGAGTCTGATAGCGGGAGGATGACGTTTTTGCCTCGTTTTGAGATCCGAGTCACATGGGAAACCCATTGGAATCTCAAAGTTCGGGTGGGTCCAGTTCTCGGAGAACCAGGCCCGCTTATCTCTAGTGTATGTATATACATATATATATATATATATATGGGATCATTGAACTGAGCACTCTACCCTTAGAGGACAGAGGCCCTGATTCAGAGCCGGACGCTCTGACCAGAGCGCTCGCTCTGAATCAGGGCCCACCTCCATAAATATGGAGCGTCCTCCTGGACGCTCGTATAGCTGTGGGTCACCACCCACAGCATATACGAGCGTGCAGGATGATGGTCCTTTCTCAACCACAAGGCCCGGAGTGATTTTGGCTCTATCAGAGCCAAAATCACTCCCACTGACATCACTAGTGATGTCAGTGGGGCCGGCTTCTGATGGTAGGCGTACCCTTGGGAACGCCCCCGTCAGGGAGGCACGCCCCCGGCACGCCCACCAAAGGGGGCGTGCTGTCAATCAACATCGACAGCACGCCCCCTTTGATCAGACACAACGAGTGAAGGAAAGTCCTTCGCTCGTCGCGTCTGGCGCATGCGCACGACGGAGCTCCCGCCGTCGTGCGCATGCTCAGTGCAGACCATCGACCCACTTGCGAGCGGACAGCCGCTCACGAGTGGGTCTGAATCAGGCCCAGAATCCAGTCACAAGAGAGGAATTTTGGGATGTGTATTTCTCCTCTCAGCGGGAGGGTGAGAGGACATCTCGGAGAAATGATATTTGCTCACTCGGGGGAGCGTATCCTCTTCCATCCTTCATCCATCTCATGGCAGTTGCTGTTTCATCATGTCTCCTTTTCTCTCCATTTCCCTCAATGTCACACATCATCCTGGGTGCAGTTAGCATGAGACGTCGGTGTGTGGATGAGCTCTGCGGTTCCCCTCCTGCATATCACTCACTGCCTAGCGATCTGTGTCTGTATCGCAGCAGGCAGGGAGCACCCGACACACTGTGGCTTAATTACTCTGCCTAACGCTAAGTTGTCCCAGATGCTTTACGTAATTCACTGGTGGAAGTTTGTGCTGGTAATAATTACTTACTGCTGTGTGTAATGAGCAGCGGGCACAAACTACGTACTGTTTGTGCCCTGGAGCCCGAGTCATGGGGCAGGTGTTGCCATTTGGCACTGAAAGAACTGATTGCAGCTCATATGTATCTGTAAATATATTGTTATATCAAGAAAGGTGTCGTTATTATTATGCAAATATATTTTATTTCTATTGTCATTTCCTGAGTTTATGCACAACCCGAACAATTGAATATATCACCTTGAAAATTTCTGGGTCTAATTGAGTATCTAGGTCTTGGTGTCCCCTCTCTCCAGCCCATTGCAGGATATGGGGGAAGTGCTTATTAAAGGATAGATGGGAAGGAACAGAGGGCTTGATTCAGAGCCGGACGCTATTTGCGAACGGTCGTTCAGAAAAAGGGGCCGGATATTTAAACAGAGCGCTCGCTCTTTGCGGTCTGCTGACGCCTCTATGTCTGAACGAGCGAACGAAACATGTGCTCGCTATTTTGTAAAAAACGCCCCCTGGCCGCTCGCATCCTACGTCATCTCCGCTATTTATTTGATTAATCGAGTACATCAAAAGGCGTATGAACTGCTCGCAGTGCTTGTGGTTGGATTTTCCTACCGCAATCATGCGAGCAGTTCAGGCTAAGAAACAACCAAGTGACGTGGTCAATGACGCTGCTTTGTTAATTATGCCCACCCTTAAAACGCCCATTTTGACCTTTTGGCACGCCTACGTTCGGATCACTACTCCCCGTTTTCAAGCACCTTACCCTGAAAGCACCCACAAATGCCTCATCCTGTCACTCAAATCAGCAGGCATTCGCTATTTTGCGAGCAAATGAATTTCGACCGCACTGACTAGTTCGCGCATGCGTATTACGAGCCATACGCATGCGCAGTTGTGCGAACATCGCTCGGAGCGAACGAGCGGCCGCTTACGAGCGGCTCTGAATCAGGCGCAGAGGCCCTGATTCAGAGCCGGATGCTCTGACAGAGCGCTCGCTCTGAATCAGGGCTGGCCCTCTGAATTTTAGAGCGGCCTCCTGGCCGCTCGCATAGCTGTGGGTGACCACCCACAGCTATAGCGAGTGGCCAAAAAGATGGTCGCGATGGTCAAGACCATCGCAACCATCGGGCTGGTGACGAGATCCTTGTGGTAGGGTCTCGTCTGCTGCAAGCCCTGGCGTGCTTTCGGCTCTATCAGAGCCGAGAGCACTCCCACTGACATCACTTGTGATGTCAGTGGGGCTGGCACCAGACGGAGGCGTTCACATGGGAACGCCTCCGTCTGGCCAGCCACGCCCCCGGCACTCCCACCGAAGGGAGCGTGCTGTCACTCACCATCGACAGCACGCCCCCTTTGTAGCGAGACCCATAGTGACGGCCTGCCCATCGCTATGCGGGTCTCGCACATGCGCACGACGGAGCCAGCTCCCTCGTGCGCATACGCACTTGGCCAACATCGACCCGCTTGCGAGCGCTCAGCGCTCGCGAGCGGGTCTGAATCAGGCCCAGAGTTTAGTACATGGCCAGTGGCTTCCTATTTACACCATCATTCACCTTTTTGTGTTATCTTGAAGTAACACATGCCGTGCCCCGTGTTTGGGCAGGACCTGTATCCTGTTATATCACTGTGATTCCAGTGGATTCTGCCCAAACTACTTACTTAATTCAAATTCTGGATTAAGGCAGAACCGAAACCAGGACTCCTTATTGTTACTTATAATTTATAGTGACAAATACTGGACTTTCCATTTCATGGTTCTACTTCCAGAGAGGTCCTCGACTGAGTGTGTGATAGGAGTTACCTCTATCTAGTACTTGTATCGTCTTTATAAAACAAAAGTTTTGCTATTATATGTATAAATTCCTGTAAATAATATTATCTTATATATAAAATTCATTGGTCTATTTGTTTGCTTGTCTGTCCGGTTATGCATTAGGACACCCCTGCACCAATTGGGATGAGACCAATGCGAGGTGGTCCAGTTGGATCCTGGGGGATTAGGGTCATGTTTGGACCCCCGTTGGTGTACACTGGGCAGAACTTTGACCCGAGGAGCCTGTTCTGAGCCTTACACTGGATGAATTTTGATGAAAACTTCACAGAGTGGTAACATTGGATCCCAGAAGACATAGTAGGGGGTTGCGGTCTTGGTTGAACCTCCCGTTGGTGAATGCTGGGCAGAACTTTGACCAGGTGCCTGTTCTTGGCCTCATACTGGATGGATTTGGATGAAAACTTGACAGAGGGGTCGCAATTGGTCTGGGATGCCTAATGGAGTGGTTGGGGTCACAGTCGGACCTCACACCATGCGCCAGTTAGAACTTTGACCCAGGAAGCCTGTTCTGGGTCTTCCACTGGATGGAT
Organism: Taudactylus pleione; assembly: GCA_031769625.1. Taxonomy (NCBI): domain Eukaryota; kingdom Metazoa; phylum Chordata; class Amphibia; order Anura; family Myobatrachidae; genus Taudactylus; species Taudactylus pleione. The sequence goes on along the minus strand of JAUIMM010000962.1, from coordinate 1,214,506 downwards.
GTGGATGACATTGCATAATAAAACGTAATAAGATTTAAACTTCGGCAAAATTGGGTACATCAGCTAGTATGTAAATATTATGTGTAAAAATTTCTGTAAAGTATATTGGTGTCCCCTCACCTCAGTGATCATTATGAAAAATACAATATTCTAAGTAATAAAACTCCCTACTGTAAATTATAACAGATATTAGTGACCTCTGACTTTCGTGACCTCTGTGGCTTGTGATATTTTTGATAATTATAGCGAAGGCATAAAATATCACATAAACAATTGATACTAGAGATAATGTACACCATAGTCCTAAAGGGTAGGGATGGCCATCGACCATCGATGGGTTTGCAACCATCAATGGTTATGGTCAATGGCAAATGGTTTTGCCATTGATGGTGCAGCACAGACAATACACTATTGATAGCAGCTCCCAAATGTTAAATAACATCGGTGGCACCGGTCCATTGTCTGTGGTCTGTGCATACACAGCACGCAGCCATCAATGTCTAAACCATTGATGGTTTTCTGACGACATCTAGACATCAGATGAGCCCCAGTGCTGATGTGGGGGCTTGGCCACTCATGGGGGCATGGTCATCCATCCTCAGAGTAACATGGATTTGTTATAACAAGGTACCAACAGGGGGGCATTGCTCCTCCTCACTGGCTGAGCTGGGCCTCTCAGACAAGCCAGGCCCAAGGTAATCGGTATCCACCCCAACCCACCCCCTTCTCAGCACAATTGGGCCCTCATTCAGAGGTGGTAGCAAGAAGCGATTGCTCTCTCTGAATGAGGGCGGCTGCTTCTTTTTTTTAGTGTGGCCTCCTGGTCGCTAGCTAAGCTGTGTGTTACCACTCACAGCTTAGCGATTGACCAGGGTGATGGTCGCGATGGCCTTGCGAAGAGACCCTAAGGTTGGGTCTCAGCAACCGCAAGCCCCAGGGAGCTTCCTGCTCTGATCGAGCAGGAAGCTCCCCACTGACATCACTGCTGATGCCAGTGCGGCCGCCCACAAAACAGTAAGAATGCCTCCGTTTGTGACACCACCCCCCGCCCCACCTACAAAACGGGTCGAGCTGTCGATCAACATCGACAGCCGGCCCTTTGTAGTGAGCTCCGGAGCAAGAGAGTTTCTCTCTTGCTCCGGGGCTTGCGCACGCGCAGTGCGGCAGCTGCGCGTGCGCAGGACCAAATCATCGACCGGGTTGTGAGTGCTCAGTGCTTGCGACCGGTTCTGAATGAGGTCCTGCGCATGCGCAGTGCGGCAGCTGCGCGTGCGCAGGACCAAATCATCGACCGGGTTGTGAGCGCTCAGCGCTTGCGACCGGGTCTGAATGAGGTCCTTGGTTTTAAACAGAAACTATTGAGCGATTACCTTTTTCATTTATGATTTCAAACACTTACTTAATTATTGTTTCTATACGTAATGAGTCATTTATACTGTTTTATTCACACAAAAAAATCTATTCAATCTATTGTGTGAAGTCTGTATTGCAAGACAGCGATAAATATATTCAAGAAAGTGCCTCTGTTATCTCACTATAATGTGCGGTCCCCAGCGAGGGGAGAATTGTAATTTGTACCAACACGCCGAGAAGACTTGTATTGTCTGTATGTTACAATTCCTCTAATTATGAGCATTAAAAAAATATTAGAAAGAGTTGGAAAAGGACGATTCATATTTCAATATTATGAGAAGAAAGCGCAGAGTGGCATTACGGCGCCGCATATGCCGAGGTCCCAATTGTGCTGCTTCTGTTTTGCTTTATGACATAATCCCCTCAAGAAATAAGATTTAAAAATCAATAAAGTGCAATTGGATTTATGGATTCATCTGACTTCCCCTGAGATGTGTAAGTCTGCGTAATGTGACTGCCATGTTAAAAAGACAGCTTTGAACAACAACGGTTTGACTCCGGCTGATGTGTTTATCATTATAAGGCTCGAGATTTATTGCGCTCATCCGCCTGGTCCTCAGCTTGCAGTGATGGATGTGTACTTTGGGTTTACAGAAACAAAACTGTTTACTTAGAAGTTACATATAACTGTTCAACCCCTCAGTTGTTTGTTTTCATTCATTTTCTGTTTCTTGGTTGAATTCACGAATGAACAACAAGTGGCGCATGGAACCCGGGCAACGTGCCTGATTCAGTGGTGAACACTATTGCAGCTGACACTGCTTCTTTTACTGCAGTGCAACATTTTTATGCCAATGCCACAGCCATTGGAATTCGTACAGAGGCACCCACCTACGCCACCGCGTGCATTAAGACGCACCATCGGACACACATCATTCGCACCATCGAACATTGCACCAACCTTATGGTGGTGCACTGGTGCAGAATCTCCATCTGAGCAGGGCCCCCGTTATCAGACACAGTTGCTGACTGCAACATGACTCTGAAACGTCTGCGTCTGGCGAGCCGCCCCCCTGTCTCCAACCAGAAACGCCCGCTGAAATTGTCTCTCTGTGCATCCTAATTCATTCTGTGGCTCCCGGTGTTAGCCTTCGGGACGCCAGGGATGCATGAGAAGCCTGAAAATATTGGGCCCAATTCAGACGTGCTCGCTAGGCTGCGTTTGCACATAGCCTGCCGATGTTTGCAATGTGCGCATGCGTATAAGACACAGTGCACGTGTGCAAACTAGTCCATGCGATCAGGAAGCGTTCGCTCGCAGCGCATAGCCACCTCGCTAGATTGAGTGACAGGACGAGCATTTGTGAGTGGTGACAGGGGATGGTCGATGGAAAAGGGGGTGTGGTGATGCGAACGCAGGCGTGTCTGAGCGTCTTAACGCCGTTAAAGAGGCGTGCATAATTAAGACGCAGCATCATAATACACGTCACATGGCTGAATTACACACAGCAGCACTCGCAGTGCTTGCGGTAGGGTATGGTCAGCCACAAGTGCTGCGAATGGGTCCGATGTTACTCGATGTTACCAATGTTACCGATTGTTACATGCACTTCCTGGAGATGACGTGGGAAAGTGGGCGTCTTAAGACAGACTGGTGGTCGTCTAAATACACACCACGATCACACGCCAAGACAGAGTGGGCGTGCTAATGCTTTGCCGTGATCGCCGAATTTGCATACGTTGGCTGCATGCGAACGCATCTAGCGAGCGAGTCTGAATCGAGCCCTTTGCCCGCTAGCGCACAAGTATTGTGTGCACCTTTGAATCAGGTTCAAGTGTTTTCATTTGGGCATACAAGAGGCAGAGAAGGAAAACATGACTGAGAAGGTAATAAACACACGTACAGTTAAGATATTGTAGATATATATTTTTTTAGACGAAATAGACATTTTTAGGGGTCATTTTAAAAACTGAAAAATCGTGAGTCTTCAGTGCGAATGTTGTATCTCAGGGCCTGATTCAACACTATCGCAGCTGCTAATACGCACTCAATCAGATGATTGTCGCACACTGCGCATGCATATGCATCGCATTGCGCGAACCGGTCACTGTGATCGGGACTGCGATTGCAGAGGCTACACAGACCCATCGCAGATTGATTGACAGGAAGTACCATTTGTGGGTGGTAATGGGGGGGGTCAGGCAAATGCAGGCGTGGCGGTGCATTTCAGCGGCGTTGCAGGAGTGTGCGTAAATTAGCCACTGCGATGCCATGCACAGTCAGAGGTCTCATAGCGTGCGCTGAAGTTAGCAATCTCTGAGTAAGGTCAGAGCTTGTGCAAGTGTTTCAGAGGTTCCAATGGTACTCGATTGTAGCGATGGTTTCGCAGTCCTGCTAAACATTACGGATGTGTGGTAAGTGAAGTGGGCGTCCTTATGTTATGCTGCGAGGGCATAGTGATCACAATGTATTAGCAGTGGATTAGCATACTATCGTAGTTGAACTGCGAGCGTAATCACAGTTGCGATCTGTAGTGAATCAGCCCTCAATTCAGAACGTAGGCAATAAAGCTCGGCACTGAGACAAGTGCAAAATTGTTACAGTTTATTAAACCGAGTGGGCAGAGAAGACAGTTACACACACAGGTGCAAAGAGCACTGTGGTGACTTCAGGGTTCTCCTGCGTGTTTATACCTACACTGTGCCCTTAGTCAGTACATCACTTAATAAAATGTAACAAAGCAAAGAAACAGCTTGCATGAGAGAATAACTTGAAGGTCAATGTGTATTGTAAAAGTCAGCGTATGCAGTACACAGAGACTTGCAATGATCCGCCTGTGCTTTTTCTCGACAGGTACAAACACTTGTTACATTTTTGTTAAACCTTTGGTACTTGTTACATGTAGACACATACATAACAACTGCTGTGTACAAAGTCATTTCACTTCCTCAGTCTCCTGGCTCCTTAGTAAATGCACAAATATTTTATAGAATTGGTGATGTCTATTTCCGCCCAATTCTACCTTTTGTATAGGAAAATATTGTAGATTAGTAAGTCTCTGAAGGGGGAAACCAGGCAGATAAGAGGGTTTTTAGTAAACCGCCTTGAAAAGTGGATGATATAGAACCTGTGGCTTCTCATCTCATGGATGATATAGGAGCTGTGGTTTCTCATCTCATGGATGATATAGGACCTGTAGCTTCTCATCTCACCGATGATGTAGGACCTGTGGCTTCTCATCTCATGGATGATATAGGTCCTGTTGCTTCTGATCTCTTGGACGATATAGGACCTGTGGCTTCTCATCTCATGGACAATATAGGTCCTGTTGCTTCTCATCTCATGGGTGATATAGGTCCTGTGCTTCTCATCTCATGGATGATATAAGACCTGTGGCTTCACATCTCATGGATGATATAGGTCTTGTGGCTTCTCATCTCATGGATAATATAAGACCTGTGGCTTCTCATCTCATGGATGATATAGGAGCCATGTTTTCTCATCTCTTGGATGATATAGGAGCTGTGGCTTCTCATCTCATGTACGACATAGGACCTGTGGTTTCTCATCTCATGGATGATATAGGAGCTGTGGCTTCTCATCTCATGGATGATATAGGACCTGTGGCTTCTCATCTCATGGACAATATAGGTCCTGTTGCTTCTCATGTCATGGGTGATATAGGTCCTGTGCTTCTCATCTCATGGATGATATAAGACCTGTGGCTTCACATCTCATGGATGATATAGGTCCTGTGGCTTCTCATCTCGTGGATAATATAAAACCTGTGGCTTCTCATCTCATGGATGATATAGGAGCCATGTTTTGTCATCTCTTGGATGATATAGGAGCTGTGGCTTCACATCTCATGGATGATATAGGAGCTGTGGTTTCTCATCTCATGGATGATATAGGAGCTGTGACTTCTCATCTCATGGATGATATAGGAGCTGTGGTTTCTCATCTCATGGATGATATAGGAGCTGTGGTTTCTCATCTTATGGATGATATAGGAGCTGTGGTTTCTCATCTCTTGGATGATATAGGAGCTGTGGTTTCTCATCTCATTGATGATATAGGACCCATGGCTTCTCATCTCATGGATGATATAGGACCTGAGGCCTCATCTCATGGATATATATGTCCTGTGGCTTCTCATCTAATGGATAATATAGGACTTGTGGCTTTTGTTTTATAAGTGACAGCAATGATCCCTAATATAATAAGAGTAATACAAATACTTTTTTATTGCAAGAATGTATCTCACTTTTTATGTCTCTTGGACATCTCTTAAAGTTACAATAACACAATGTGATGCATACAGTAGCTATGAATTATAACTGAGAGGTACTAAGCCTTGGAGAGAGATAAAGTGGAGAGAGATAAAGTGCCAATCAATCTGCTCCTAACTGCCATTTTTCAAACACAGCCTGTAACATGGCAGTTAGGAGCTTATTGGTTGGTAGTTTTTCACTCTCCACTTTATCTCTCCCCAAGGCTTAGTACATCTCCCCCACAGATTTAGAATCCTAATATAGCCAATATAACTTTATAGAGCTCACATGCCACCAGAAAACCAATATTCCTCTGCTTATCCTCCGATGCATCTAGATAACTAATTTGCCCATGTCAATTGTAGGAACCACACGAAAATGTGACCAAGTTGGTTGACTATATGTACAGTTCTCTTTCTCATCTCAAACTCTCCCACTCAACAGCAGTCTTTCCCCTAACATCTGACCCACTAGAACCCTCTATTCCCCAGTCTGCTTGTCTATCTTTGTCTTCCAGTTCATTTAACAGCACAGTGTTCTGACCAATAGCACTCTATCCGAAAAGTCTTTTTTACCCAGCTGTGTCTGACCAGCAGTGTCTTTGCCAAGCTCTATCTTTCTTGACAGTGGTATCGGTGCTTTAAATTTTCTTCCTCACTAGCACTCTCATTGCCAGTTCTTTCTTCTCTGTCCCCAACACTCTCTCTGAGTTCTGGCTCCATAACCTGGGTTCAATCTTGTTTTCACTGAAGGCACTAGTCTACTGCAGATGATGGAGTATTGGTTGGCGAATCTGTACTCAGATGAGTCTTGGGAGATAAAACTTACCATCTGACCAGACATACTGGGGGGATGTAGTCATAATCCTGGCATGCGGGTTGCCAGCGCTCCGAATGCAATGCGTCGGGATCCTGACACCAGTCCCCATACTGGATTTCCATTTTCATGTGTTGTGGTCTAGCACAACCTTGATAGCTCAAGGTCTGAATAATGGGGGATGTATGAAGCCCAGAAGCGGTATAAGTGCATGTTAGGTGCGCTGATACCGCTTCTCCCAGATGTATGACCGGGGGTCTGGGTGGTAAATGACAGGGGCGCTATGTGCCCCTGTCATTATCGGCACTGCTATCTACAAGAGAGCAGAGCTGATAGCCTGGGCCATGTATGAACTGTCAGATCGCCTGACCATTCGGCCCGCTGTAGCTGTCATTATCGACAGCTACAGCCTGGCGCTGTCTTATCTCCAAAGCAGGGACAGCGCTGTCCCTGCTGGGGCTGCTGCCGGCTCCAGGCTCCACGCGGGGATCTTGCGATACTTGCAAGATTCCGCGCATGCTCAGTGGAGCCGGACGGGACAGAGGGCCTGATTCAGAGCCGGACGCTATTTGCGCTCGCTCGTTCAGAAAAAGGGGCTGGCTATTTAAATTGAGCGCTCGCTCTTTGCGGTCTGTTGACGCCTCTATGTCTGAGTGAGCGAACGAAACATGCGCTCGCTATTTTGTAAAGACGCCCCTTGGCCGCTCGCATCCTACGTCATCTCCGCTATTTATTTGATTAATCGAGTACATCGAAAGGCATCTGAACTGCTCGCAGTGCTTGTGGTAGGTTTATCCTACCGCAATCATGCGAACAGTTCAGGCTAAGAAACAACCAAGTGAAGTGGTCGATGACGCTGCTTTGTTAATTATGCACACCCTTAAAACGCCCTTTTTGACCGTTTGGCACGCCTGCGTTCGGATCTCCACTCCCCGTTCTCAAGCACCTGTTACCACCCACAAACGCCTCATCCTGTCACTCAAATTAGCAGGCACTCGCTATTTTGCGAGCGCTCGATTTCTGACCGCACTGACTGGTTGGCGCATGCGCATTACGACCCATACGCATGCGCAGATGTGCGAACATCGCTTGGAGTGAATGAGTGGCCGCTTATGAGTGGCTCTGAATCAGGCCCAGAGACACAGGGCATCAGCACTAGGCTGATGCGCTGCGGTCTCTAGCGGGTAGCACCGGAGGAGGAGTTAACGCTCCCCCTCTCCGGCCGATGAGATGTTCTTACATGTCATCTGTAGTGCTTCCTGCTTCGCCTCGGTAAATAGGCGAAGCAGGAAGCGTTATGGCAGCACGTTAAGTGCCGCTATCACACATCTACCCCAATGACTCCCAACATTGGGATACTTGCTGCAGTGTTGAAAATACGTGGGTCACATGAGAAAACACAGAATTGCCCTGTGGGAATCAAAATAGTTTTGCCTGTATCTATAATTTGTTTTGTTCTCTCTTCTATAGACAAACTATTAAATTTGAAAATAAAATAACCATACTATATGTGTAAAACACTTGTTATATGAACCATCTGTTCTTGTGGGTGTTTTAAACGTTTGTGCTGACCTCTGTAATTGTACAATTCTGTTGCTTGTTGTCTGCTGTTTAAACTCATATCAGACACATGTTCCGTGCTGTAGCCTTTCATTGCAATTAGTGAGGACAGTGAAGGGAGGAACTTGTATTGGGACCCATTTGGGCTAAATTGTCATGTAGTACTATACCATCTGTATACTTGCCCAAACTAGAGAGATGTTAGACATTGCTAGCCATGTTACATAGTGCGGTCACTGGGGTTTCCTGTGTGCAATTACTCCGTAAGACTGTAGCTCCATTGCTGCACCCAACAGCCACGAATGTGATCACTTCAACTCTGTCAGTAAGATTTAAGTGGTTAACCAAAACCATATCTAAGATATTACGGACCTGATTCATTACTGATCGCTATTGCGATCACAGCTGCGATTACACACGCAGTTCTGCTGCAAAAAATATGCTAATATTTGCCACTGTTCAGTTAGCATAGAGACGCCCACTACCGCTTTCTCACATCCATAAGACCTCGCAATCCTGAGTATACGCTCTCACGAGCAGGGCCCTCTACCCTCTTGTGCTTCTCCTTACTATAGTGTCATTTACTTTTTACTCACCACTAGGGCACCTAACACTTGGCTGCTTATGCTCTGTTGCTTATCTGGGTGATATGGTCGCTAATGTAGCAATATATATTATCCATGTCCTGTAATGTATTGTTCTGTAAGTCACTTGTATACAATTTGTTTTTGTACTTTGTAAGGCGCTGCGGAACACTTGTGGCGCCATATAAATAAATGATAATAATAATAATAATATACATTGGTAACTATAAATAACATTGGACCCTCAAGCAGAATTAAAGCAGGACTGACCTGTCTCAGAAATTGCAAGTCTCATCGCACGCAGTGAGTACTCAGGCTTCGAATGCCATCACAGTGGCTAATTTATGCACACCCAGGAAATGGAGTTCAAACGGACAGGCACACCTACATTTCTCCAACCACTACCCCTGTCACCACCCCCAAACGCTGACTTCCCGTCACTCACTCTGTAATGGCTTTGTTTCTACGTACCTGATCGCAGTGCGATCGCAATACTGGCCTCAGGAACGCGCACTGCGGTGCATATGCTTGTCAGCCGATCTGCATACGTTGTTGCAATTGTGATCCATGGTGAATAATCCCTTTAATAACTTTGTTATGGCAGGTAAGTATGTGTACTATGCTGGAGGGTGCCTATAGTAAAATATAATCTAGGGCAGTGGTCGGGGAACAGGGGTAAATTACCCCACATGGGGCAAAAATGAAATTCCTGGGGGTAATGGACGGACAGCCAGGCATGCATAAGCTCTAAGCTGGACGCCCGCTGAGATGTTATTACCAGCGGGTGCCCGGCTCCTTTCCTGCAGCGCCGCATTAGCCGGAGGCTGGGGTTCTCTTCTGAACTCCAGCTTCCGCCTCTCTCCATGCGCACTATGGGAAAGACGTCATGACGTCTCTCCCATAGTTCCGAGGAGCAGCCGGGTGGACAGGACGGCAGCGAATGTAGGAGCGGGGATTAAGGTAAGTGTTTATTTTTTTTTTATGTACAAGCGGCACTACAGGGACATTATACGGGGGCACTACTACAGGGGCATTATATGGGGGCACTACTAAAGGGGCATTATATGGGGCACTGCTACAGGGGCATTATATGGGGGCACTACTACAGGGGCACAACTATGGGGGCACTACTACAGGGGCATTATATGGGGGCACTACTACAGGGACATTATATGGGGGCACTAATATATGATTTCCTTCCTTTCAAATCAAGGGCGTAACATCGGCATATCTAAAGATCCCTGACCCCTGATCTAGGTGAATACATTGTGAAAATGTTTGAGGAAGACTTCAATAAGTATTGCAAGAAAACATAGTTCTTGTGACCTTGGTGTTGAAGATTCCCTCATGGTCTATAAACTTTGTAGTTACCACTCCTAACACTAGAGGTGTATCGACACCCATCCTGTATGTTTGGGAGAAGCCTAATTTAGCAGGGGAGAAGGGACCAGAATGAATCTAGTTAGCAACCATCCATGGATGTGCTGAAATGGGGGGAGTGGGTCAGAGCCCAGATAAGCAGAACAATTCATTGTAGCATAGGTTACTGAGCAACACAACTACATTTTAAGTTTTGGGTAGAGTCATCCTTTATAACTTCTAAATTGGTCTGGTTATTGAAATAAAACATAAGGAGGAAATATGAATAGTATTGTGTGGATCGGGGCTTGTCGCATGGTCGGAACTTATCTCCAAATTCTATTCCAGACGGTTTTCGCCTACGCAGAAAGTCAATGCAATGTAAAAGAACAGCAGGATAACATTTTTTATTTTAGTGTGCAAAGGTGGGGAAACCACTCAGAACCCTTGGGACAGCCCCCCAAAGGACAACTGTGTCAAACAATCCATGGGAAAAACACCCCAAAAAAGTACTTTCATTTTGGGGGCAAAAAAGTAAAAAGTGGGGGGACAAGCATAAAAACTAGTGAAATAGACTTCTTGGGGTGCTGTAAGGATGGGTCAGGTGTTTTGGGGATTGCAGGTGCATGTATGAGGGTGGTTTTTCATGTCTTTTAAAACTTCACTTTAGAGACATAAAACCATGCCTGCACCCATTTTCAAGCACCCCAAATTTGACAGGACTCCTTATTTTTACCAAAAAATACTGATTAATGCCATTCTCCCCCACTTGTGCAAAGACGCTAATAAGAAGTTATTGAAACAACTCCCCAAATAGATTTATTAGGGCTATTCAGACACATCTACATTGATACCCAAAGTTAGCGCATCTTTTTTAGGGGTACAAGCAGATTTCCCCAATTCTGACAGCACTTTCTGCCTGTTCTGAATTCGCCGTTTGCCATTTTCGCGTGTTTTGTAATTGAATACGGCGAATATCGGGGTTGCGCACGATAAGTTTCCGCATCCAAAACATGCGATGTAGGCTAAAAGTTGGGTATGCGGAAGCATGATGTATATGAAAACATTTCTGGATCAGATTTCTAGCATGACATACAGTACAGTACTTACCAGTGAATCCTGTTATGGTAGTTAATGATGACAGATGCACTTTAATTATATGTGTTTCTTGTAGATCTGGCAGTTGTGTGTGTCCAACACCGATGGCAAGTGAAAACAATTGGCTCAATGCAGTCTGGTATTTGAAATCTACATAAATGCAAAACATGTTTGAAATTAAATTTTATTGATTTCTGCTCATTGAATCGTGGAAGTGTCTTCGTGTATATCTCAGAGTTATAGGCTAAAATTCAGTGAGGTCGAATTACTTCAGTCAGATGTGTGTTGTTCACATCATTGACATTTCTTTGAACCAGGGTACACAGCGATATGTGTGATCATTACTGTTCATGTGTGAAAAAGGAATTGTTTTATTCCAATAAAAGTTTGGCATAAATCTAAATATGTCGTCCAGTATATGTGATTCTTGTGCTGGTACTACAAACACTAATAGCAAACTTTTTCCTACATCTAATCTCTGTAGTTACAACTTTCATATTGAATTATTATAGATTTTAAGATGTTTTCATGTCTTCTATAATTTCGATAATATAAGACATATTTTTTATCTGTGATGAGCAGTGAACTGGGAGAGAATTTTTGGATCAATTAAAAAAAATAACAACAATAACAAAAATAACAGCAAATATCTTGCAAAAGCCAATTTAAAGGTAAGGCCAATGAGGCATCCACTTTAGAAACTCAACAAAGCTCCACCTTTCTGCATTACATATATATTTATGTGGGTTTATTAAACGAGGGAATGTGTGTAAATAAGAGCTGGGATGTATCTGTGGATACAGCACTATCCACAGACGTCTTTGTTCCAACCTTGTACCCCATCATTGTTGCCCACTATTTCTATGATCAAAGTGGAGTCCAGCTGTCGATGACAACTTTCAATTAAGTATCACCATTAGTTTACACAGATTGAGTGATTCTTTGATAATGCGCAGGGATGAATGCCGCACTTTGCATGCGCAGCGATTTCATTGCCATTATGCACGCACACAGTACCCACTCACAAAGTGTGTGACAGGTAGTCAGCATTTGGGGGTGGTAATGGAGGGGTGGTTAGAAAAATGCAGGCGTGTCTGACCATTTAAATGCCATTTGGAGGGCGTGCACAAATTAATAATTGCATTCTCCGGTGCAGCATGAGTGCTCTCTGCATGTCATGAGAGCTGCAGTGTTTGCGGTTAGTCAGACTTGACTTACATGCTGCATGACTGCCTGCTGTGAGTCAATGTTACCAATGTTTACGCTGTTGCACATCATCGTATGGATATGAGAAGGCAGCAGTGGGCGTTCCTATGCTGGGGTATGTTTTGGAAGGCATTAGCTTATTTTAGCAACTGCAATCTGAGAGTATGCAGTTGCGTTTGCATTACTGTCTGCGACCCTGAAGCTGCAGCTGATATTGGATGACGCTGCTGTCTGTGGTCCTGAAGCTGTGGCAGACATTGGATGATGCTGCTGTTCCTGGTCCTGAAGTAGGTACTAATACTGGATGCTGCTGCTGACATTAGGTCATGCTGCTGTCCCCGGTCCTGAAGTAGATGCTGTGATTGGATGCCGCTGCTCCTGTCCATGGTCCTGAAGTCGGTGATGATATTAAATGGTGTTGCTGTCCATGGCCCTGAAGCTGTTGTTGATATTTATGATGTTGCTCTTCATGGTCCTGAAGTAGGAGCTGACATTTGATGATGATGCTGTCTGCGGTCCTGAAGATGCTGCTGCTGACATTAGATGCTAATGCTGTCCTCAATCCTGATGATCTTGCTGTCCGTGGTGCTGAAGCTGCTGTTAACATTGATGATGTTGCTGTCCATGGTTCTGAAGTAGGTGTTGATGTTTGACAATGTTGATGTTCATTATCCTAAAACTAGTACTGATTATGTGTGCTGATTAAGGTGCATACACATGGTCAGATTTTTCTTCAGATCTGAACGATAATGAATTTAAAAATCGTTCAATCATTCATATCTGAAAGAAAAATCTGAAGGTGCATACACACTGGGTGATAAAGTGGATGACTGATCAATAACGATATCGTTATCGTTTAGTCGTTCACTATATCATCCATTTTTTACACCAAAAAGATGAACGATAATGATGATGCGCGTTCCTGCAGGTAGGTTTGTCTTTATCGTTCAACTGGCAAACATGCGGGCCAATCTGACGATATTGTCAGGTTGCTGCATGTTGGGGAATGGTGGAGAAAGCCCGTCGCTGAACGTTATCGTTAATGATATCGTTCAGCGGGTGTACTCAATGTCATGAACGACATTGAGCACACCCTGCCAGGGACACACTAGAAGATATCGCTCATGGAGCATATTGTCTAGTGTGTACGCACCTTGACATGTGTACAAGGATGAAAGATGAACGATGCGCGTTCCCGATTGTCAGATACAACTGATGTGTTTGCAGTCAGTTTTGGACAATTCCCATTCATTTTAATACAGGCAAAAATTGTTCAATCGCTCAATCGTTTGCAAATCATTTGCAAATCGTTCGCAAATTGTGCAATCGATCATCTGACATATCTCACATCTGACCGCGTGTATGCACCCTTAGTGTGGAATTTCCGTTATGCTACTGTCCATGGTCCTGATGCCGGTATTAGCTTATGCTGCTGTCCACGGTGCTGCAATTGGCTTTTGCTACTGTCCATGGTCCTGAAGCTGTGCAGACTTTGGCTTATGCTGCTGTCACTGGTCCTGAAGCGGTGCTGTCACTGGCTTATGCTACTGTCCATTGTCCTGGTGCTGTGGCTGGTATTAGCTCATGCTGCTGTCCATGGTCCTGAAGCGGTGCTGTCATTGGCTTGTGCTGCTGTCCAAGGTCCTGAAGCTGTGCAGACTTTAGCTTATGCTGCTGTCAATGGTCCTGAAGCGGTGCTGTCATTGGCTTATGCTGCTGTCCATGGTCCTGAAGCTGTGCTGACATTTGATTATGTTTTTGTAAATGATCCTGAAGGCAAATGATTCAGAATGCAATGCATACATAGTGAAATGTGGAACTGGACAGTCCCTAATTTCTCACTCTAAGAGTTTATATTTTTGGGACAGTCCCATCTCTGTGTTTTGTGTGACGGTGACTTAGTGAGAGAGGGGTAAAAGAAGCATAGGATAAATCGGAGTAGCGCCACAGAGCCATGACTTGGAGATAGAACTCTGTGACTAATACTCTAAGGGCCTGATTCAGAGCCGCTCGCTATTTGCAAGCGCATGCTCTGAATCAGGGCAGGGAGTATTTTATATATTTTTTTCCTGTCCACTTGCCAAGCTGTGGATGCTCACCCACAGCTAGTGCGAGCGGGCAGGAGATGGTTGCGACTATCATGACCATCGGCACTGCGAGGAGACCCTTGTGGTAGGGTCTCAGCACTCGCAATGCCAAGTGGACTTCCAGCTCTAATAGAGCCGGAAGTCCACTACTGACATCACAAGTGATGTCAGTAGGGATGCCCACAAATGGCAGGCGGGAACGCCTCAGTTTGTTCAGCCACCCCCCACCCACCTACAAAACGGGGCGAGCTGTCATTCAACATCGACAGCTGCCCCGTTTTGCTGTGAGCTCTGGAGCAAGGGAAGGTCTCACTCGCTACGGGGCTCGGCACACGTGTTGCGCACACCGCACGTGTGCACTTTGCCACCATCAACTCACTTGCAAGCGCAATGTGCTTGTGAGCGGGTCTGAATCAGGCCCAAAGTCTGAACAGTCTCTCAAACTGAGGAGACCGTAGACATGTATATTGTGTGGCTGTGTCAGTGACAGCTATATTACTGGGAAATGTCAGTAAGCAGAACAGCTGTACATGGATAGTGAGGAAAAAGACAGAGAGATAGGGACTAATACAATCTATTCATACACCTCTGACAAGGGCTGAAGGGTTCATTAATATAGATCTGATTCCATGCCAGCTGGATGACACTGTCAGAAGCATAAGAATGTGCATATCCTAATGCCACAGTGTGTGCATCTCCTTGTCTCTCTCTCTCTCTCTCTCTCTCTCTCTCTCTCTATCTATCTCTCTCTCTTTCTTTCTCTCTCTCTCTCTCTCTCTCTCTTCAGGCTTCTCGGATATGTGAAAATACAGCCTTCTTAAATTAATTAAATTGTGAATAAATGGATGAATGCATGAAGAAATTAAATAGGAACTTGGCAAATTACTAATTTGGGTGATTTATATTTAAATTAAAAAGTGTAATTTAAGAGAGTAAATCTATCACTGTCTTATTGTATCCTCTGTTAAAAATCATGAGGAGTATCAAAGTGCAGTTTTTCCAAGACCCAATTTGAAATGCATCAGATAAAGGTTTGGCTAAAGGACAAGAAATACCTATTTTTGTACTGTGCATGCACACAATAAAGTATATACAGTATATATTGTTTTTTTTTTCGTATCTCTCACCTAGGACTACTTACTCCTGGACAGGCGGTATTAGCCAAATAACAGGAGGACAACTGAGTTTTTAATACACTATAAAGCTACTGTATATGTGTGTATTATAAACATAAATGGTGCTATAAGTCCAATAATATGTGTAACCTTCATTGTTAAATAACTATCAATAATAAAGATGTATCAATGATGTCACACTATGTTTTTTTGTGCAATTATAAAATAATAATAATAATAATAATAATAATAATAATTCTGTGCACTTGAGGCAAATTAATATAATATAGTAATATAATATAATAATATATGCAAAGATTCTCTGCCACAAGTATACAGTAATATATCCCAAGCCCTCCAGCAATGGGGCATGGTAACACCAACCACTGGATGTTATCATACATATGTGATCTTTATAGCTGTGAGAGAATTTTAGGTGTAAAGTGTAAAATAGAGGATCTGTTAATCACATTTCATCATGGAACCTGAAGTGTATCTTCACAAATGTCACTATTCAGTCTTTGATGTGCAATCAACTGATGAGCCTGACACATTTATTCACCAGGAACTGTACTTTTTCATCAGAGGACAGATAGGCTACATATATTTCCCTGCTATATAAAGTAATGTAGTAATAAATGTAGACTGACCTCATTGACACATTGCTTTGTTAGGTATAGCATATTTATTATTGATAGAAATTTGCACCCATATGTTTATTTTCTTTTGCTTTTTCCTTACTAGGTTGTGTACAAATAGGGTAATTCCTCACCTACATTGAGTACACCAAAGTGCACACATTGAGTACATACACTGAACACTTGTGTATCCTATGCTTCTGTTAGTTGTACATACAGCACCTCATTCAGAGCCGTTTGCAAAATGCAAGGGCTCGCTCTGAATGAAGGCGGCCGCATCTCTAAAAAGAGCCGGCCTCCTGGCCACTTGCTAAGCTGTGGGTGACCACCCACAGTTTTAGTGAGCGGCCAGGTTGATGGTCGCGATGGTCAAGACCATCGTGGCCATCGGGGCTTGCAATGAGACCCTAGTGGTAGGGACTCGTCTGCTGCAAGCCCCAGAGAGCTTCCGGCTCTAATAGAGCTGGGAGCTCTCCCACTTACATCACTGGTGATGTCAGTGTGGCTGCCCGCAAACGGCAGGCATTTGTTTGGGAACGCCTCCATTTGTGAAGCCACCCTCCCGCCATGCCTACAAAATGGGGCGAGCTGTCGATCACCATCGACAGCCGCCCCTTTTGTAGTGCGCCTCGGAGCTAGAGAATTCTCTCTCTTGCTCCGGGGCTTGTGCATGTGCAGAGCCCAACATCGACCCGCTTGCGAGCACTCAAGCGCTTGCGAGCAGGTCTGAATGAGACCCACAGTACACACCTCAGTACCCCTAGCATAAATATTATGCTCTTTAGGTTGCTTACACTGCAAAATGCATCCAAATCTACATATGGAGGAAAGTACATGAGTCTTGTAGCCAGTGGTTCAAGGTCAGAAGAAGGGCTGGTAAGCTCAGGGATCAAACCTGGATCCTGTCTCATATAACGTATTCATTGGCGATATTACGAGGGAAGGTGTCTTTTGCAGATAATATAAATTTGTGCAACAGAGTTGATACACCAGTAGGTACAAAACAAACGCAAAGTGGTTTGGAAATAATAAGATGTGGACTAAAGTGTAGAATCTTAAGTATGGTACATCAAAAGGCAAAATAATGCATGTGAAAAACATCTGAATACAGAATACAGAGAGAATGCGGATGTTATTTCAACACCAACAAATGAAGAGGACATTAGAGTGGTGTTTCCAGATAATAGGCACCAGTCGAAGAAGCAGATAGAACACTGGGTAATATAGGAACAGGTATCAGCAGCGAAATCTATAAGCCCTGACTAATACAAGACATTAATGAAGAGAAGAGAAACTTAATGGCTGCATGCTCTACAGAACAAAACTTATTGTGAGAGAGCTGAGGAGCTGAACATCTCCAGCTTTGCAGAGGGAAAGAGCAGAGCTACTGAAATAAGATAGACACATTACTATATATCAGAGGTAATAACTTATAAGTCAGTACAGAAGATATTTAAAAGTAATATAAGAATTTTTAGAACAAAGGGACATAGTGACATTTAGGCGAGGAAGACCAAATGGTAACGTAATGACGGACATTTTTGCAGAGTGGGTGATAGCCCACGGCCCAGTTTCCCAGCAGATGTAAAGTTAAGATTAAGAGAACAACCTCACTGAAAATAAGAAAATCCAAACAAAACACAGTAGCCCTCATTCAGAGGCGGTCACAAGAAGCGATCGCTCTCTCTGAATGAGGGCGGCCGCTTTCTTTTTTTTAGTGCGGCCTCCTGGTCACTAGCTAAGCTGTGGGTTACCACCCACAGCTTAGCGACCGACCAGGTTGATGGTCGTGATGGTGAACACCATCGCGACCATTGGGGCTTGCAACAAGACCCCAAGGTTGGGTCTCAGCAGCCGCAAGCCCCAAGGAGCTTCCTGCTCTGATCGAGCAGGAAACTCCCCACTGACATCACTGCTGATGTCAGTGCGGCCGCCCACAAAACGGTAGGCATTCCTTAAGGAACGCGACCGTTTTTGAAGCCACCCCCCCGCCCTGCCTACAAAACGAGGCGAGCTGTCGATCAACATCAACAGCCGCCTCTTTTGAAGAGAACTCCGGAGCGAGAGAGTTTCTCGCTCGCTCCTGGGCTTGCGCACGCGCAGTGCAGCCACTGCGCGTGCGCAGGGCTACCCATCGACCCGGTTGCGAGCGCATCAGCGCTTGCGACCGGGTCTGAATGAGACCCAGAGTGCTCGCACATATAAAGGGCACATTATGTTGTTCAATAGGGTATTTTTTTTTGCTGTCACATTCTATGTTTCATTAACTAACTTAGAGAAGTGTTGCAAAAACCATTGGAAAAGCTAGCGCAATATTTACTCTGCCCAGTTGATGATGCCAAAGAGACCCTACTGTTGGCTGATTAGTGTTATAATTACAGTGTAATTGTCGGCTTTTCAGGGGGACGGTTTAATCATAGCATATGCTTGGCATAAATTCGCATGCTTTGAGGTTAGACAGTCGTGGCAGGTGCACAGAGGGCATTCTAGAGCGTGTATAGTTATGGGATTTGAGCATAGGGATGTGCGCTGTTGCTAGTCATTCTCACTGTGTGATAGGTGTGTATTGGATGTCAGCAGGGTTGAGGCTTACGTGTCTGTAATATGCAGAACCAAGCGAGAGCAACATGCTGAATATTCATTCTTGTAATGAAAACCAGTTGTGGATGTTCATTGTATGGTAAATAATATACACAATATTGTATTATTTTGATACACAAGTACAGAATAGGATCCTGGATTGCAGCACATAATGACACATTCTTATGTCCCTATATGTCTTGCCCCATGGTTTATTAGCTTGAGGGATAGAAGAGCTTTGTGCAACCGAGTTCCCTGCTAAATCTCTCAATGTTTTCCGTTACTCCATAGGGGCCCCAATGTCCAACTCTGGATCGCTTCTACTGGGGGCCCCTCATCAGCCTCTATCTCGAAACATCTAGATGGAAAACTTCGATGTTGTGTCTTCCATGCTTGAGCTGTGCTATTAGCAATATAAGGCATTAAATGTTGTGATTATTTTTATGAATTATTCTGCATCCTGAAAAGTCCTTCATTGCATGAGATCGATACTTGTAATCAAGCACATTTAGAAGCTGTAACTATGATAAACTGGATCAATGCAAGAGCAAAGTGGCTCTCTGGCTGTTAGCATCAATAATGGAAATGTAAAATGTATCACTGTCAGGTGTTGAGTGTAGGGCAATAGGGCACTTGGCTTCCAGTTCAGCACTGTACTTAATATTCACACTTTGGAAAACAGTGCAATCCTCATAAATGCTTCCTATGAGAGGAAAACATTTGCAGATGAAGAGTTTTATAGCAAGCACACTAAAATATAAGATGCCTTGTGATAGTTTGAGGACAGAGATATTTCAAACATAGACCGTAAAGTGTCAGCCTCCACAAACTCCTACTCTTGCTTCCACTCATGTTGGAGATGCGTATCTCCCGGAGGTGCCGTATGAGTCAGTAAGCCAGACCCAGTTGTCTTGGAAGCAAAACTCTCTTGTGATTCCCACATTGTCCCATGAATTCTGCCTTCCTATCAGTCCCTCAGCCTTTGCAGATATCAGCGCATGCAGAACAGGCTTCAGGGTAAATTAGCGAGGGTTACACGCTTTCAGTAATTATGTTTCTGCTGTATATACTCTGTGGATATGAATATTTATGAAACCACATCAAAGCTTCTCTGTAAGATAAAGGCCAAGTCTGAATATGCAGCTTTAACAATGGAGCCTCAGATGATCCCTCCCCTGGCTTTTCTGGATGAGTCTTTTGTCTTTGAGCAAAGCCCTCTGAGACCCTGAGCTGAGATGGGGAGGCTGGCTGCAGCATCGATAATCCTCAGTGCAAATATAAGCAAAAAGCTCAAGCACGGCCTACAACTTCATCCAGCAAGGGCTCCGAGGGCCATGCCAAGCCCGAAGGGAAGAGTAGGAACAGGAGGACTGCATGTTCCTCACCCCAGGAGATCAGATGTACATGGGTTACACAAACACAAAGCTTTGCAAGATTCAAAAAGCATGCAATGTAACACAAGACTACATAATGTGTTACCAGATTCTGTATGCTGCTAATCTTTGGGGTGACAGCTGTAGAGCTGTTGACAAGCTGGATTAAATCGATCTGTTGTCCAAGTTCCAGCTTTGCTCTTGAAATCTGTTATAATTCAGAACCGTATGTTGCACCCCTAAGCACTGGCTGCTTTCATTTGCCCACAGAATGGAGGGCGTCATGTGTCAGACATTCAGATTCAGATTCTAAAATGTGCTACACAAAAGTTAGAGCCACCACTTTATTCTTTGGAATAGAGCATGAAATCCCTCCTATGAGTTGGGGATCTTTAATAGACTATTGGCTGGAAATAAGATCTCAAGGTGATTATTCGGTGTTTGGTAATAATGAAGCCTGAGTTTCTGGTGACACTGCCCGATGTTTTAAAGGTGTAATCATTTAAAAGACAAGACCAGGTTGTTTTTACCTAATAAAAGAATGCCCCTTTAAAACATCGGGCAGACTCACTGAAAACTCGCTGATGCCTGCAAGTCGCAGGTTATTACATCTACCCTTCTATATTTTACACTCAACCTCTATCTCTATTAGATCTCCTACTCTATGTCTCGTCTGGATCTCTAGTCTGCCTCCTCCGCAGCCTGACTCTAAGCCTCCTACCCACAGCCTAACCCTAAACCTCCCACCCACAGAATAACCCTCCTATCCACAGCCTAACCCTCCCGCCTCAGCCTAACCATAACCCTCCCACCCACAGGCTAACCCTAAATCTCCCACGCAGCATAACCCTCCTATCTGCAGCCTAGGCCTCCCACCCACAGCCTAACCATCCCACCCGCAGCCTAACCCTAACCCAATGTTGAAATTTCACCTGTCGACATTCTGAAAATGTCAACTAGTTGCCTGTCGACATTTTAACAATGTCAGTGTCATACAGTAACTGTCAACATTATTACTGTAGATCTTTTGACTACATCCCAACAAAACACAAGAATAATTTGGCAAAAGGGAAAAGTTGAAGTCCCCTCTACAGCACGAAAATCCTGCAAAACCTCTCAGCATTATATACTGATTTAAAATGAGGTTAGTTAGAACCCTAAGAATTGGTTAAGGTGAGTAAATGTCTTTTTCTTTTTAGCTCTAAACTGGTATCAATGGTGAATTTGATTTGAGTAGAGCAACGGTTCTACTAGATTGATACATAACAGTAACATGGAGGCACAGAGGGGTACGGTAGCTGTTTAAAATGGCCATATGGGTAAGAAGTGTATTGCTGAGGGAGTAGGCGGTAAATGGCAGTGTCGCTATGCACCCCTGTCATTATTGGCACTGCTATCTACAAACAGCGCCATTAATGAGCATCTACAAGATAGCAGCACCGATAAGCTGGGCAACGTATGAACGGTCAGTTCACCTAAATGTTCTGACAGCTGCAGCAATCGATATTGACAGCTGCAGCTGTCATTGCCCCAACACCACAGCAGGGACAGCACTGTTCCTGGCTGTGGAGGCTGCTGGCTCCGGGCGCTGCATGTGGGATCTAGCAATGAAAACTTCCCCACTCCGGCAGATGAGATGTTCTTACATCTCATCGGTAGTGCTTCCTGCTTTTCTTCAGTAAAGAGGCGAAGCAGGAAGAGTTACAGCGGCACGATCTGTGCCGCTATAATAAATCTCCCCTAGAATCTCTGTCTGAACATTGCTGACTGTATGACCGCAACATGTGCGAGTGTGGCTAGCAACCCCTCTGTTACCTCGTAGGAACGTCCACCGAAATACCTAGCTCGTGTCCAGATTCATTCTATGGCTTAGAATGGTTACCATGTGACCCTCGTCCATTACTAGACACTACTTAGCGACTTTCATAAGTACTCATCACAAGCGGCTCAACTCACTAAAACAAGTAACGTCATGCACCATGTTACAGTCATGCACCAAGTATGTTACGGGAGGCAATCGGGAAGCCGACTGCCTAAATACCGGCAGCCGGCTTCCCGACTGTCTTATCCCGGTCAAGGGTGAAATGCCGGGCGTCACGAGCGGACAGCCGCGCGCTTTAGGTTTAGGGCTTCCAGGGGGGACTTAGAGCTAGGCACCCCCCCAGGAGGGTTAGGGTTAGGCTAGGGGGAGGGAGGGTTAGGGTTAGGCACCCCGGGGGGACTTAGGGTTAGGCACCCCCCCGGGGGACTTAGGTTTAGGCAGCAGGGAAGGGGGGGGTTAGGGTTAGGCACTTAGAGGGGGGATTAGGGTTAGGCACTTGGGGGGGAGGTTAGGGTTAGGAACCCCTAAGGAGGGTTACGGTTAGGGGGGTTAGGTTAGGTTAGACAATACTTACCTATCCACGATTGGGATTTCCAGCGCTGTCGGGCTTCGGCTGCCGGGATCTCTGCTGATGTCAGGCTGCCGCTGTCGGGAATCGAACCGCCAGCCATGCAGCCAGCGGTATTTCATACCAATTCCCATGTATCTAGTACCATCTGAAACAATATATAGACTACACCCCACATCCTGGTATAATCAACTATACTCCAAAAGTGAGTGCTATCTATATATAATTTGTCCTCAGAGTACCTACTACTTATCTTCCTCCGTAGTTCATGTTATTCCTTATTTAGGAACCGCAGTACTATTCCCACCAGGCTCACATGGAGAAGGTCTGGGCACTTATACGGTACAGGTCATTCCATTCATAATATGCTCAGCAGCTTTGTTCTGCTGGAGTCACTGAGCTCTAGAGGCTTAAATTAGTTTCCAGCTCCACGACTTAATTAGGGCCTGAAATTCTATGGGCGAGATGCACTATGACCCAATTCATGTAGCTGACGGCACATTGGGGCTCAAGGTACAACTCTGTGCATTGTCTCTGAATGGTTCCTGGGTTTACTCTCTGAAAAGCACACACTGGCTGCTCAGTTAACACGACCCAACGTGAGAGATTTTTGGTGACCTGACCTGAAAGGATTATTCCGAGCATTGCTGTGGTGCTGCTATTTGTCTCCCCACAGGAGAGTATTTATATCATATTAAAGCAGATAAAACTGGTGGGAGCAAAGGAAATTATGGCAAAATGCAAGAAAAGAGCAGCATGGAGAATGCATTTAATAAATTGGCTTTAAGGAAGATATTACCGTTCTGCTGTATTCATCTGTGACTGCTATTACTAATAATCCCTTAATGAAAATAACTTTCACTGCTCGTCACTCCGGGGGACCCTGGAGACAGCTCCAAAGTGTTTTGGAAACCGGCTACATTGTTATTATGCTGGTAAATTCTGAGGCTTTAGGCTGGTGCTGTGGGTCACGAAACAGGTACGTTAAGAAGATAATGATAGTGGAATAAAAAAGTCGGCAGGAGCCAGGTTCCTTGTAAACAGCCTGGAAATAAAATAAAAACTTTCTATAGGGCTGGCAATGTGATATTAGACATGTGCAGTTCAGTTTTGCTTAAAACTTTGGAGTTCCGAATTGAATCGAGTCCCGGATCGGATCACTATTGGGGTTTCGAGTTGAATCGAGTCCCCATTCAGGTCTGATGGAAGTTCGGATCTCGGATTTAAAACCCGAATCTCTGTTTTTGGATTGCATGATTTTAGATGTTTTTTTTTAATCAATTTGAAAGAAATCCAAAAGAGAAAAGAACCAAAACATTTGAGGGTAGTTTTGCCAAAACCAAAACATGTGAAATGTGCCACAGATGCAGATCTAACAATTCATACACTAGGAAGTCTCTCTAATCCCATGGTGCAATGTGCACAAATGTATTGTTACTGCTGGGGTCACGAAGGGCCCACCCGGGGAATTCAGTGGTGGTGCCCATGCTTCAGGGGTGTGGCTAGCCACCACAGGGGGTGTGGCCAGCCACACCACAGAAGCTTTGATAATCATTAGAGAGGACATAGCCTGCAGACAACATAGATACAACTGTGCATGGTGTGATCCCCTTTATACAGATGTATAGTAAATAGTTTCTGAATTATATTATACCAGATTATGCACTGTAGTGAATACTCCATAGTCCTGGGAATGCAGTATAATGTAACATATGCATAATAATAAAGCATGTGATAGTGATCCTGTCTATATAGCACATTAATGCACTCTGCATGTGATAGGGGAACCCCCGTACACACCAACCAGGGTCTAACACTAGTAAAGGCCACTGGGATGACTTAAGTGTTGTTTACATATTTGTTTTTTTCTAACTACTTTCTTAAGGTGCCCATCCACGTAAAGACTTGAAAATAACTGCACGATTATGACATTGTAATCGTGCAGTCGTTCGTCAGTCTGTGATGAGCCTGCACTGAACGAGCAGTCGTTCAGTGCAGGCTCATCAATCATCTGCAAACATGCTCAACCTGACGTTGTCGTCAGCTTGTCCAGCATGTTTGCCCAAAGATAGATGTGTAAACAACCGCTGGTCGTTTTAGACATTTTCCTTAATGATTTGCAAACGATGATTGAACGATATCGTTATCGTTCAATCGCTCAATTTAATCGTCTAGTGGATGTGTACCTTTACTTTGTAACATGCTTTATTTTAAATGTTATTTTTACAGAAGAAAACATTAGAGATCTGTAACCCAACTGCTAATTGTGACTGGCAGGAGAGTGAATCTTGGGGTAGTTAAACTTTCTATAGACACAAACCAAACAGCCATGTTCATCCATGTTCCTGCTCCACCAGATAACTGACCCTCTAATACAATAAGAATGTATAATTTGAGTGCACAGTTTGAAACCTGACATTAGAGGAGGGGATGGGGCCCCTTAGGCACTGGGGCCCACTGAGGGTTTCCCCTGTACCCCTGTGAGCCAGTCTGATCTGAGTATAACCAATAGCATTACTCTCTTTTATTGTTTAAATCGTACTACAAGTAGGATGCTTGGAAGTTGCTATGGTTACTGCACATTTGTATTCATTGGACCACAGTGTTAGACTCACAGTTCCTATAGTGGTCATGTTCCCTGCAACACATTTCTTTAAGCTTATGGGGCTCTCAATAAAATGACTACTGGGTCAGCTATTTGTAATCAGATATAAAAAAGTGATTAATAAAACACATGATTGCACTGTATACAGTTATTATGCTGGCAACATGCGTCCAAAGTCACTGCAATTCACTACAGTAAGGGCCATTTGCAAACCAGAAAAACAGCAATGCAAAAGCTCTGTTGTGATGTTAGAGAGCCACATTAACACAAGTGCACAGGTCAGTATATGGTTTTGTAGTGCAGGTGTAGCATAAACTGCGCGGGTGCAGGAGAATTCGCTATCTATGGACTGTATGCACTATGGCCCTCATTCAGAGGCGCTCGCAAAATGCGAGCGGTAGCTCTGAATGGGGCGGCTGCTTAGGTTTTGAATTGCGGCCTCCTGGTTGCTAGCTAAGCTATGGGTTACCACCCACAGCTTTAGCAATGGACCAGGTTGATGGTCGCGATGGTCAAGACCATCACGACCATTGGGGCTTGCGACGAGACCCTAAGGTTGGGTCTCGGCAACCGCAAGCCCCATGGAGCTTCCTGCTTTGATCGAGCAGGAAGCTCCCCACTGACATCACTGCTGATGTCAGTGCGGCCGCCCATAAAACGGCAGGCATTCCTTAAGGAACGCCGCTGTTTGTGAAACCACCCCCCCGCCACGCCTAAAATATTGGGCAAGCTGTCGCTCAACATTGACAGCCGCCCCTTTTGTAGTGAGCTCCAGAGCGAGAGAATTTCTCTCTCGCTCCACGGCTTGCGCACACGCAGTGCGGCCGCTGCGCGTGCGCAGGGCCTTAACATCGACTAACTTGTGAGCGCTCAGTGCTTGCGAGCGGGTCTGAAGGAGGTCCTATGTACTCCTACCTTACCACCAGAATGCAAATATGAGATTCATTTTGCAAGATTAGATTTTGTGAGATAAAAGGGGGGGGCAGTAGGGGGCACATTGACTGGGGAATCCGCTGTGAGAGGCAGAAGAGTCTGTTCTATACACATTTGGTTCTTCTACCACCTGGGAGAAGCCTGAGATCTGGTCTCCCCTTTATAAATGTGATGCATTTTGCAGGGAGGCAATCGGGAAGCCGACTGCCTAAATACCGGCAGCCGGCTTCCCGACTGTCTTATCCCAGCAAGGGTGAAATGCCTGGCGTCTAGATGTAGACACCCGCATTTCCCCGATGCCGGGCGCCGCGAGCTGACAGCCGCGGGGGGGAGGGTTAGGTTTAGGGCTCCTAGGTGGGACTTAGGGTTAGGCACCCCCCGGGAGCGTTAGGGTTAGGCTAGGGGGAGGGAGGGTTAGGGTTAGGCACCCCCCCGGGGAACTTAGGTTTAGGCAGCTGGGAAGGGGGTGGTTAGGGGTAGGCACTTAGAGGGGGGATTAGGGTTAGGCACTTGGGGGGGAAGTTAGGGTTAGGCACCCCTAAGGAGGGTTAGGGTTAGGGGGGTTAGGTTAGGTTAGTGGATACTTACCTATCCACGATCGGGATTTCCAGCACTGTCGGGCTTCCGCTGCGTCGCACTCTGCTTCTGTCGGGCTGCTGCTGACGGGAATCGAACCGCCGGCCATGCGGCCGACGATATTTCATACCAATTCCCATTTTGCACCGTCATGCAGCTGTTACATTGGGAAAGCACAGACTGC
Source organism: Taudactylus pleione (assembly GCA_031769625.1). Classification (NCBI taxonomy): domain Eukaryota; kingdom Metazoa; phylum Chordata; class Amphibia; order Anura; family Myobatrachidae; genus Taudactylus; species Taudactylus pleione. The sequence continues at coordinate 1,187,774 of JAUIMM010000962.1, read as the reverse complement.
AATGCTGAGCCTAGCAGTATTTTAGTAGAAATGTTTTGAAGTTTAAATTAATAAAAGGGGCTTAAAGTGAGCAATTTTGCAATAGATAAATTACCTTTAGCATTTGGTTCGATGTCCTCACTGTTACTTGGCTGTCGTGCATTTTATCTCAATCTTACATCACTACTGATAATATTGACAGTATCTATTCCTTATTCTGTGCATAACATCAGATCACTTGAGACACAAACTAAATATATACCAATGCATCTAGAATGGGCACGGGCAGGGGCGGATCCAAGGCGGAAGGGGCGATCAGTGCAATTACCCCCCTGTAACAGTTCTTACCTGTCCACTACCGCTGTTTGCTGTATAGCAATGTACATCCTGCAGGGAGAGCGAGGAGACTACTGATGCTCAGCAGACAAGTGGGATAAGGTGCCGCAGGTCCGAGGACAAAAACTGGCCAAGCAATGCCACTGTAGTGCCAAGGCCCACTCAATAATGACTGGTGGTGTGCTGGGGACCACTGTTAAAGGTCAGGGACCACCTAGCAAAAGAGACTCCAATGACAGAACTTTAAATTAAATGACTGTTCAGTCTGGGGGTTTGCTAGTCTGCGGAGGAATAATCAGTTTTGCTATATCATTGTATTTATCAAGGTTGTCTTGTTATATCATGTTACTGTGTGTATGGAGCTAGCCTCTCTGCTACAGACTGAGGTGGATAAAGCTTGTAGAGTCATTACCAAGGCTGTCTCATTATGTCATGTTACTGTGTGAATGGGGCTAGCCTCTCTGCTACAGCCTGAGGTGTATAAAGCTTGTAGAGTCATTACCAAGGCTGTCTCATTATGTCATGTTACTGTGTGAATGGGGCTAGCCTCTCTGCTACAGCCTGAGGTGTATAAAGCTTGTAGAGTCATTACCAAGGCTGTCTCATTATGTCATGTTACTGTGTGTATGGGGCTAGTCTCTCTGCTACAGCCTGAGGTGGATAAAGCTTGCAGAGTCATTACCAAGGCTGTCTCATTATGTCATGTTACTGTGTGTATGGGGCTAGCCTCTCTGCTACAGCCTGAGGTGGATAAAGCTTGTAGAGTCATTACCAAGGCTGTCTCATTATGTCATGTTACTTTGAGTATGGGGCTAGCCTCTCTGCTACAGCCTGAGGTGGATAAAGCTTGTGGAGTCATTACCATGGCTGTCACATTATGTCATGTTACTGTGTGTATGGGGCTAGCCTCTCTGCTACAGCCTGAGGTGGATAAAGCTTGTGGAGTCATTACCAAGGTTGTCACATTATGTCATGTTACTGTGTGTATGGGGCTAGCCTCTCTGCTACAGCCTGAGGTGGATAAAGCTTGTGGAGTCATTACCAAGGCTGTCACGTTATCCCATGTTACTGTGTGTATGGGGCTAGCCTCACTGCTGCAGCCTAGGGTGGATAAAGCTTGTAGAGTCATTACCAAGGCTGTCTCATTATGTCATGTTACTGTGTGTATGGGGCTAGCCTCTCTGCTACAGCCTGGGGTGGATAAAGCTTGTGGAGTCATTACCAAGGCTGTCACATTATGTCATGTTACTGTGTGTATGGGGCTAGCCTCTCTGCTACAGCCTGAGGTGGATAAAGCTTGTGGAGTCATTACCATGGCTGTCACATTATGTCATGTTACTGTGTGTATGGGGCTAGCCTCTCTGCTACAGCCTGAGGTGGATAAAGCTTGTGGAGTCATTACCAAGGCTGTCACATTATGCCATGTTACTGTGTGTATGGGGCTAGCCTCTCTGCTACAGCCTGAGGTGGATAAAGCTTGTGGAGTCATTACCAAGGCTGTCACATTATGTCATGTTACTGTGTGTATGGGGCTGGTCTCTCTGCTACAGCCTGAGATGGATACAGCTTGTGGAGTCATTACCAAGGCTGTCACATTATGTCATGTTACTGTGTGTATGGGGCTAGCCTCTCAGCTACAGCCTGAGGTGGATAAAGCTTGTGGAGTCATTACCAAGGCTGTCACATTATGTCATGTTACTTTGTGTATGGGGCTAGCCTCTCTGCTACAGCCTGAGGTGGATAAAGCTTGTGGAGTCATTACCAAGGCTGTCACATTATGTCATGTTACTGTGTGTATGGGGCTGGTCTCTCTGCTACAGCCTGAGGTGGATACAGCTTCTGGAGTCATTACCAAGGCTGTCACATTATGTCTTGTTACTGTGTGTATGAGGCTAGCCTCTCTGCTACAGCCTGAGGTGGATAAAGCTTATGGAGTCATTACCAAGGCTGTCACATAATGTCATGTTACTGTGTGTATGGGGCTAGTCTCTCTGCTACAGCCTGTGGTGGATAAAGCTTGTGGAGTCATTACCAAGGCTGTCACATGATGTCATGTTACTATGTGTACGGGGCTAGCCTCTCTGCTACAGCCTGAGGTGGATAAAGCTTGTGGGGTCATTACCAAGGCTGTCACATTATGCCATGTTACTGTGTGTATGGGGATGGCCTCTCTGCTACAGCCTGAGGTGGAAAAGCTTGTGGTGTCATTATCAAGGCTGTCACATTATGTCATGTTACTGTGTGTATGGGGCTAGCCTCTCTGCTACAGCCTGAGGTAGATAAAGCTTGTGGAGTCATTACCAAGGCTGTCACATTATGTCATGTTACTTTGTGTATGGGGCTAGCCTCTCTGCTACAGCCTGAGGTGGATAAAGCTTGTGGAGTCATTACCAAGGCTGTCACATTATGTCATGTTACTGTGTGTATGGGGCTGGTCTCTCTGCTACAGCCTGAGGTGGATACAGCTTGTGGAGTCATTACCAAGGCTGTCACATTATGTCTTGTTACTGTGTGTATGAGGCTAGCCTCTCTGCTACAGCCTGAGGTGGATAAAGCTTATGGAGTCATTACCAAGGCTGTCACATTATATCATGTTACTGTGTGTATGGGGCTAGTCTCTCTGCTACAGCCTGTGGTGGATAAAGCTTGTGGAGTCATTACCAAGGCTATCACATGATGTCATGTTACTATGTGTACGGGGCTAGCCTCTCTGCTACAGCCTGAGGTGGATAAAGCTTGTGGGGTCATTACCAAGGCTGTCACATTATGCCATGTTACTGTGTGTATGGGGATGGCCTCTCTGCTACAGCCTGAGGTGGAAAAGCTTGTGGTGTCATTATCAAGGCTGTCACATTATGTCATGTTACTGTGTGTATGGGGCTAGCCTCTCTGCTACAGCCTGAGGTAGATAAAGCTTGTGGAGTCATTACCAAGGCTGTCACATTATGTCATGTTACTGTGTGTATGGGGCTAGTCTCTGTGCTACAGCCTGAGGTGGATAAAGCTTGTGGAGTCATTACCAAGGCTGTCACATTATGTCATGTTACTGTGTGTATGGGGCTGGTCTCTCTGCTACAGCCTGAGGTGGATACAGCTTGTGGAGTCATTACCAAGGCTGTCACATTATGTCATGTTACTGTGTGTATGAGGCTAGCCTCTCTGCTACAGCCTGAGGTGGATAAAGCTTATGTAGTCATTACCAAGGCTGTCACATTATATCATGTTACAGTGTGTATGGGGCTAGTCTCTCTGCTACAGCCTGTGGTGGATAAAGCTTGTGGAGTCATTACCAAGGCTGTCACATGATGTCATGTTACTATGTGTACGGGGCTAGCCTCTCTGCCACAGCCTTAGGTGGATAAAGCTTGTGGGGTCATTACCAAGGCTGTCACATTATGCCATGTTACTGTGTGTATGGGGATGGCCTCTCTGCTACAGCCTGAGGTGGAAAAACTTGTGGTGTCATTATCAAGGCTGTCACATTATGTCATGTTACTGTGTGTATGGGGCTAGCCTCTCTGCTACAGCCTGAGGTAGATAAAGCTTGTGGAGTCATGACCAAGGCTGTCACATTATGTCATGTTACTGTGTGTATGGGGCTAGCCTCTCTGCTACAGCCTGAGGAGGATAAAGCTTATGGAGTCATTACCAAGGCTGTCACATTATGTCATGTTACTGTGTGTATGGGGATTGCCTCTCTGCTATATCCTGAGGTAGATAAAGCTTGTGGAGTCATTACCAAGGCTGTCACATTATGTCATGTTACTGTGTGTATGGGGCTAGCCTCTCTGCTACAGCCTGAGGTGGATAAAGCTTATGGAGTCATTACCAAGGCTGTCACATTATGTCATGTTACTGTGTGTATGGAGCTAGCGTCTCCACTACAGCCTGAGGTGGATAACACTTGTGGAGTCATTACCAAGGCTGTCACATTATGTCATGTTACTGTGTGTATGGGGCTAGCCTCTCTGCTACAGCCTGAGGTGGATAAAGCTTGTGGAGTCATTACCATGGCTGTCACATTATGTCATGTTACTGTGTGTATGGGGATAGCCTCTCTGCTACAGCCTGAGGTGGATAAAGCTTGTGGAGTCATTACCAAGGCTGTCACATTATATCATGTTATTGTGTGTATGGGGCTGTCCTCTCTGCTACAGCCTGAGGTGGATAGTGCTTGTGGGGTCATTACCATGGCTGTCACATTAAGTCATGTTACTGTGTGTACGGGGTTGTGCTCTCTGCTACAGCCTGAGGTGGATAAAGCTTGTGGTATCATTATCAAGGCTGTCACATTATGTCATGTTACTGTGTGAATGGGGCTAGCCTCTCTGCTACAGCCTGAGGTAGATAAAGCATGTGGAGTCATTAACAAGGCTGTCACATTATGTCATGTTACTGTGTGTATGGGGCTAGCCTCTCTGCTACAGCCTGAGGTGGATAAAGCTTATGGAGTCATTACCAAGGCTGTCACATTATGTCATGTTACTGTGTGTATGGGGCTAGCCTCTCTGCTATATCCTGAGGTAGATAAAGCTTGTGGAGTCATTACCAAGGCTGTCACATTATGTCATGTTACTGTGTGTATGGGGCTAGCCTCTCTGCTAGAGCCTGAGGTGGATAAAGCTTATGGAGTCATTACCAAGGCTGTCACATTATGTCATGTTACTGTGTGTATGGACCTAGCGTCTCCGCTACAGCCTGAGGTGGATAACACTAGTGGAGTCATTACAAAGGCTGTCACATTATGTGATGTTACTGAGTGTATGGGGCTAGCCTCTCTGCTACAGCCTGAGGTGAATAACGCTTGTGGAGTCATTACCAAGGCTGTCACATTATGTCATGTTACTGAGTGTATGGGGCTAGCCTCTCTGCTACAGCCTGAGGTGGATAACGCTTGTGGAGTCATTACCAAGGCTGTCACATTATGTCATGTTACTGTGTGTATGGGGCTAGCCTCTCTGCTACAGCCTGAGGTGGATAAAGCTTGTGGAGTCATTACCATGGCTGTCACATTATGTCATGTTACTGTGTGTATGGGGATAGCCTCTCTGCTACAACCTGAGGTGGATAAAGCTTGTGGAGTCATTACCAAGGCAGTCACATTATATAATGTTACTGTGTGTATGGGGCTAGCGTCTCTGCTACAGCTTGAGGTGGATAAAGCTTGTGGAGTCATTATCAAGGCTGTCACATTATGCCATGTTACTGTGTGTATGGGGCTAGCCTCTCTGCTACAGTCTGAGGTAGATAAAGCTTGTGGAGTCATTACCAAGGCTGTCACATTATATCATGTTATTGTGTGTATGGGGCTGGCCTCTCTGCTACAGCCTGAGGTGGATAGTGCTTGTGGGGTCATTACCATGGCTGTCACATTAAGTCATGTTACTGTGTGTATGGGGTTGGCCTCTCTGCTACAGCCTGAGGTGGATAAAGCTTGTGGTATCATTATCAAGGCTGTCACATTATGTCATGTTACTGTGTGAATGGGGCTAGCCTCTCTGCTACAGCCTGAGGTAGATAAAGTATGTGGAGTCATTAACAAGGCTGTCACATTATGTCATGTTACTGTGTGTATGGGGCTAGCCTCTCTGCTACAGCCTGAGGTGGATAAAGCTTATGGAGTCATTACCAAGGCTGTTACATTATGTCATGTTACTGTGTGTATGGGGCTATCCTCTCTGCTACAGCCTGTGGTGGATAAGGCTTGTGGAGGCATAATCAAGGCTGTCACATTATGTCATGTTACTGTGTGTATGCGGCTAGCCTCTCTGCTACAGCCTGAGGTGGATAACACTTGTGGAGTCATTACAAAGGCTGTCACATTATGTCATGATACTGAGTGTATGGGGCTAGCCTCTCTGCTTCAGCCTGAGGTGGATAATGCTTGTGGAGTCATTACTAAGGCTGTTACATTATGTCATGTTACTGTGTGTATGGGGCTAGCCTCTCTGCTACAGCCTGCGGTGGATAAAGCTTGTGGAGTCATTACCATGGCTGTCACATTATGTCATGTTACTGTGTGTATCGGGCTAGCCTCTCTGCTACAGCCTGAGGTGGATAAAGCTTGTGGAGTCATTACCATGGCTGTCACATTATGTCATGTTACTGTGTGTATGGGGCTAGCCTCTCTGTTATAGCCTGAGGTGGATAAAGCTTGTGGAGTCATTACCAAGGTAGTCACATTATGTCATGTTACTTTGTGTATGGGGCTAGCCTCTCTGCTACAGCCTGAGGTGGATAAAGCTTATGGTGTCATTACCAAGGCTGTCACATTATGTCATGTTACTGTGTGTATGGGGCTAGCCTCTCTGCTACAGCCTGAGGTGGATAAAGCTTGTGGAGTCATTACCAAGGCAGTCACATTATGTCATGTTACTGTGTATGGGGCTAGTCTCTTCATCAGCCTGAGGTGGATAAAGCTTGTGGAGTCATTACCAAGGCTATCACATTATGTCATGTTACTGTGTGTATGGGGCTAGTCTCTCTGCTACAGCCTGAGGTGGATAAAGCTTGAGGGGTCATTACCAAGGTGGTCATGTTATGTCATGTTACTGTGTGTATGGGGCTAGCCTCTCTGCTTCAACCTGTGGATAAAGCTTGTGGAGTCATTACCAAGGCTGTCACATTATGTCATGTTACTGTGTGTATGGGGCTAGTCTCTCTACTACAGCCTCAGGTGGATAAAGCTTATGGAGTCATTACCAAGGCTGTCACATTATGTCATGTTACTGTATGTATGGGGCTAGTCTCTCTGCTACAGCCTGAGGAGGACAAAGCTTATGGAGTCATTACCAAGGCTGTCACATTATCCAATGTTACTGTGTGTATGGGGCTAACCTCTCTGCTACAGCCTGAGGTGGATAAAGCTTGTGGGGTCATTACCAAGGCTATTACATTATGTCATGTTACTTTGTGTATGGGGCTAGCCTCTCTGCTACAGCCTGAGGTGGATAAAGCTTGTGGAGTCATTACCATGGCTGTCACATTATGTCATGTTACTGTGTGTATGGGGCTAGCCTCTCTGCTACAGCCTGAGGTGGATAAAGCTTGTGGAGTCATTACCATGGCTGTCACAGTATGTCATGTTACTGAGTGTATGGGGCTAGCCTCTCTGCTACAGCCTGAGGTGGATAAAGCTTGTGGAGTCATTACCAAGGCTGTTACATTATGTCATGTTACTGTGTGTATGGGGCTAGCCTCTCTGCTACAGCCTGAGGTGGATAAAGCTTATGGAGTCATTACCAAGGCTATCACATTATGTCATGTTACTGTGTGTATGGGGCTAGTCTCTCTGCTACAGCCTGAGGTGGATAAAGCTTGTGGGGTCATTACCAAGGTGGTCATCTATGTCATGTTACTGTGTGTATGGGGCTAGCCTCTCTGTTACGACCTGTGGATAAAGCTTGTGGAGTCATTACCAAGGCTGTCACATTATGTCATGTTACTGTGTGTATCGGGCTAGCCTCTCTGCTACAGCCTGAGGTGGATAAAGCTTATGGAGGCATAATCAAGGCTGTCACATTATGTCATGTTACTGTGTGTATGGGGCTAGCCTCTCTGCTACAGCCTGAGGTGGGTAACACTTGTGGAGTCATTACAAAGGCTGTCACATTATGTCATGTTACTGAGTGTATGGGGCTAGCCTCTCTGCTTCAGCCTGAGGTGGATAATGCTTGTGCAGTCATTACTAAGGCTGTTACATTATGTCATGTTACTGTGTGTATGGGGCTAGCCTCTCTGCTACAGCCTGAGGTGGATAAAGCTTGTGGAGTCATTACCATGGCTGTCACATTATGTCATGTTACTGTGTGTATCGGGCTAGCCTCTCTGCTACAGCCTGAGGTGGATAAAGCTTGTGGAGTCATTACCATGGCTGTCACATTATGTCATGTTACTGTGTGTATGGGGCTAGCCTGTCTGCTATAGCCTGAGGTGGATAAAGCTTGTGGAGTCATTACCAAGGTAGTCACATTATGTCATGTTACTTTGAGTATGGGGCTAGCCTCTCTGCTACAGCCTGAGGTGGATAAAGCTTGTGGAGTCATTACCATGGCTGTCACATTATGTCATGTTACTGTGTGTATGGGGCTAGCCTCTCTGCTACAGCCTGAGGTGGATAAAGCTTGTGGAGTCATTACCATGGCTGTCACAGTATGTCATGTTACTGAGTGTATGGGGCTAGCCTCTCTGCTACAGCCTGAGGTGGATAAAGCTTGTGGAGTCATTACCAAGGCTGTTACATTATGTCATGTTACTGTGTGTATGGGGCTAGCCTCTCTGCTACAGCCTGAGGTGGATAAAGCTTATGGAGTCATTACCAAGGCTATCACATTATGTCATGTTACTGTGTGTATGGGGCTAGTCTCTCTGCTACAGCCTGAGGTGGATAAAGCTTGTGGGGTCATTACCAAGGTGGTCATGTTATGTCATGTTACTGTGTGTATGGGGCTAGCCTCTCTGTTACGACCTGTGGATAAAGCTTGTGGAGTCATTACCAAGGCTGTCACATTATGTCATGTTACTGTGTGTATCGGGCTAGCCTCTCTGCTACAGCCTGAGGTGGATAAAGCTTATGGAGGCATAATCAAGGCTGTCACATTATGTCTTGTTACTGTGTGTATGGGGCTAGCCTCTCTGCTACAGCCTGAGGTGGATAACACTTGTGGAGTCATTACAAAGGCTGTCACATTATGTCATGTTACTGAGTGTATGGGGCTAGCCTCTCTGCTTCAGCCTGAGGTGGATAATGCTTGTGCAGTCATTACTAAGGCTGTTACATTATGTCATGTTACTGTGTGTATGGGGCTAGCCTCTCTGCTCCAGCCTGAGGTGGATAAAGCTTGTGGAGTCATTACCATGGCTGTCACATTATGTCATTTTACTGTGTGTATCGGGCTAGCCTCTCTGCTACAGCCTGAGGTGGATAAAGCTTGTGGAGTCATTACCATGGCTGTCACATTATGTCATGATACTGTGTGTATGGGGCTAGCCTGTCTGCTATAGCCTGAGGTGGATAAAGCTTGTGGAGTCATTACCAAGGTAGTCACATTATGTCATGTTACTTTGAGTATGGGGCTAGCCTCTCTGCTACAGCCTGAGGTGGATAAAGCTTATGGAGTCATTACCAAGGCTGTCACATTATGTCATGTTAATGTGTGTATGGGGCTAGCCTCTCTGCTACAGCCTGAGGTGGATAAAGCTTGTGGAGTCATTACCAAGGCAGTCACATTATGTCATGTTACTGTGTATGGGGCTAGTCTCTTCATCAGCCTGAGGTGGATAAAGCTTGTGGAGTCATTACCAAGGCTATCACATTATGTCATGTTACTGTGTGTATGGGGCTAGTCTCTCTGCTACAGCCTGAGGTGGATAAAGCTTGAGGGGTCATTACCAAGGTGGTCATGTTATGTCATGTTACTGTGTGTATGGGGCTAGCCTCTCTGCTTCAACCTGTGGATAAAGCTTGTGGAGTCATTACCAAGGCTGTCACATTATGTCATGTTACTGTGTGTATGGGGCTAGTCTCTCTACTACAGCCTCAGGTGGATAAAGCTTATGGAGTCATTACCAAGGCTGTCACATTATGTCATGTTACTGTATGTATGGGGCTAGTCTCTCTGCTACAGCCTGAAGAGGACAAAGCTTATGGAGTCATTACCAAGGCTGTCACATTATCCAATGTTACTGTGTGTATGGGGCTAACCTCTCTGCTACAGCCTGAGGTGGATAAAGCTTGTGGGGTCATTACCAAGGCTATTACATTATGTCATGTTACTGAGTGTATGGGGCTAGCCTCTCTGCTACAGCCTGAGGTGGATAAAGCTTGTGGAGTCATTACCAAGGCTGTTACATTATGTCATGTTACTGTGTGTATGGGGCTAGCCTCTCTGCTACAGCCTGAGGTGGATAAAGCTTATGGAGTCATTACCAAGGCTGTCACATTATGTCATGTTACTGTGTGTATGGGGCTATCCTCTCTGCTACAGCCTGTGGTGGATAAGGCTTGTGGAGGCATAATCAAGGCTGACACATTATGTCATGTTACTGTGTGTATGGGGCTAGCCTCTCTGCTACAGCCTGAGGTGGATAACACTTGTGGAGTCATTACAAAGGCTGTCACATTATGTCATGTTACTGAGTGTATGGGGCTAGCCTCTCTGCTTCAGCCTGAGGTGGATAATGCTTGTGGAGTCATTACTAAGGCTGTTTCATTATGTCATGTTACTGTGTGTATGGGGCTAGCCTCTCTGCTACAGCCTGAGGTGGATAAAGCTTATGGAGTCATTACCAAGGCTGTCACATTATGTCATGTTACTGTGTGTATGGGGCTAGCCTCTCTGCTACAGCCTGAGGTGGATAAAGCTTGTGGAGTCATTACCAAGGCAGTCACATTATGTCATGTTACTGTGTATGGGGCTAGTCTCTTCATCAGCCTGAGGTGGATAAAGCTTGTGGAGTCATTACCAAGGCTATCACATTATGTCATGTTACTGTGTGTATGGGGCTAGTCTCTCTGCTACAGCCTGAGGTGGATAAAGCTTGAGGGGTCATTACCAAGGTGGTCATGTTATGTCATGTTACTGTGTGTATGGGGCTAGCCTCTCTGCTTCAACCTGTGGATAAAGCTTGTGGAGTCATTACCAAGGCTGTCACATTATGTCATGTTACTGTGTGTATGGGGCTAGTCTCTCTACTACAGCCTCAGGTGGATAAAGCTTATGGAGTCATTACCAAGGCTGTCACATTATGTCATGTTACTGTATGTATGGGGTAAGTCTCTCTGCTACAGCCTGAGGAGGACAAAGGTTATGGAGTCATTACCAAGGCTGTCACATTATCCAATGTTACTGTGTGTATGGGGCTAACCTCTCTGCTACAGCCTGAGGTGGATAAAGCTTGTGGGGTCATTACCAAGGCTATTACATTATGTCATGTTACTGAGTGTATGGGGCTAGCCTCTCTGCTACAGCCTGAGGTGGATAAAGCTTGTGGAGTCATTACCAAGGCTGTTACATTATGTCATGTTACTGTGTGTATGGGGCTAGCCTCTCTGCTACAGCCTGAGGTGGATAAAGCTTATGGAGTCATTACCAAGGCTGTAACATTATGTCATGTTACTGTGTGTATGGGGCTATCCTCTCTGCTACAGCCTGTGGTGGATAAGGCTTGTGGAGGCATAATCAAGGCTGTCACATTATGTCATGTTACTGTGTGTATGGGGCTAGCCTCTCTGCTACAGCCTGAGGTGGATAACACTTGTGGAGTCATTACAAAGGCTGTCACATTATGTCATGTTACTGAGTGTATGGGGCTAGCCTCTCTGCTTCAGCCTGAGGTGGATAATGCTTGTGGAGTCATTACTAAGGCTGTTACATTATGTCATGTTACTGTGTGTATGGGGCTAGCCTCTCTGCTACAGCCTGAGGTGGATAAAGCTTGTGGAGTCATTACCATGGCTGTCACATTATGTCATGTTACTGTGTGTATCGGGCTAGCCTCTCTGCTACAGCCTGAGGTGGATAAAGCTTGTGGAGTCATTACCATGGCTGTCACATTATGTCATGTTACTGTGTGTATGGGGCTAGCCTCTCTGCTATAGCCTGAGGTGGATAAAGCTTGTGGAGTCATTACCAAGGTAGTCACATTATGTCATGTTACTTTGTGTATGGGGCTAGCCTCTCTGCTACAGCCTGAGGTGGATAAAGCTTATGGAGTCATTACCATGGCTGTCACATTATGTCATGTTACTGTGTGTATGGGGCTAGCCTCTCTGCTACAGCCTCAGGTGGATAAAGCTTGTGGAGTCATTACCAAGGCAGTCACATTATGTCATGTTACTGTGTATGGGGCTAGTCTCTTCATCAGCCTGAGGTGGATAAAGCTTGTGGAGTCATTACCAAGGCTATCACATTATGTCATGTTACTGTGTGTATGGGGCTAGTCTCTCTGCTACAGCCTGAGGTGGATAAACCTTGAGGGGTCATTACCAAGGTGGTCATGTTATGTCATGTTACTGTGTGTATGGGGCTAGCCTCTCTGCTTCAACCTGTGGATAAAGCTTGTGGAGTCATTACCAAGGCTGTCACATTATGTCATGTTACTGTATGTATGGGGCTAGTCTCTCTGCTACAGCCTGAGGAGGACAAAGCTTATGGAGTCATTACCAAGGCTTTCACATTATCCAATGTTACTGTGTGTATGGGGCTAACCTCTCTGCTACAGCCTGAGGTGGATAAAGCTTGTGGGGTCATTACCAAGGCTATTACATTATGTCATGTTACTGTGTGTATGGGGCTAGCCTCTCTGCTACAGCCTGAGGTGGATAAAGCTTGTGGAGTCATTACCATGGCTGTCACAGTATGTCATGTTACTGAGTGTATGGGGCTAGCCTCTCTGCTACAGCCTGAGGTGGATAAAGCTTGTGGAGTCATTACCAAAGCTGTTACATTATGTCATGTTACTGTGTGTATGGGGCTAGCCTCTCTGCTACAGCCTGAGGTGGATAAAGCTTATGGAGTCATTACCAAGGCTATCACATTATGTCATGTTACTGTGTGTATGGGGCTAGTCTCTCTGCTACAGCCTGAGGTGGATAAAGCTTGTGGGGTCATTACCAAGGTGGTCATGTTATGTCATGTTACTGTGTGTATGGGGCTAGCCTCTCTGTTACAACCTGTGGATAAAGCTTGTGGAGTCATTACCAAGGCTGTCACATTATGTCATGTTACTGTGTGTATCGGGCTAGACTCTCTGCTACAGCCTGATGTGGATAAAGCTTGTGGAGGCATAATCAAGGCTGTCACATTATGTCATGTTACTGTGTGTATGGGGCTAGCCTCTCTGCTACAGCCTGAGGTGGATAACACTTGTGGAGTCATTACAAAGGCTGTCACATTATGTCATGTTACTGTGTGTATGGGGCTAGCCTCTCTGCTACAGCCTGAGGTGGAAAAAGCTTGTGGAGTCATTACCATGGCTGTCACATTATGTCATGTTACTGTGTGTATCGGGCTAGCCTCTCTGCTACAGCCTGAGGTGGATAAAGCTTGTGGAGTCATTACCAAGGCTGTCACATTATGTCATGTTACTGTGTGTATGGGGCTAGCCTGTCTGCTATAGCCTGAGGTGGATAAAGCTTGTGGAGTCATTACCAAGGTAGTCACATTATGTCATGTTACTTTGTGTATGGGGCTAGCCTCTCTTCTACAGCCTGAGGTGGATAAAGCTTATGGAGTCATTACCAAGGCTGTCACATTATGTCATGTTACTGTGTGTATGGGGCTAGCCTCTCTGCTACAGCCTGAGGTGGATAAAGCTTGTGGAGTCATTACCAAGTCAGTCACATTATGTCATGTTACTGTGTATGGGGCTTGTCTCTTCATCAGCCTGAGGTGGATAAAGCTTGTGGAGTCATTACCAAGGCTATCACATTATGTCATGTTACTGTGTGTATGGGGCTAGTCTCTCTGCTACAGCCTGAGGTGGATAAAGCTTGAGGGGTCATTACCAAGGTGGTCATGTTATGTCATGTTACTGTGTGTATGGGGCTAGCCTCTCTGCTTCAACCTGTGGATAAAGCTTGTGGAGTCAGTACCAAGGCTGTCACATTATGTCATGTTACTGTGTGTATGGGGCTAGTCTCTCTACTACAGCCTCAGGTGGATAAAGCTTATGGAGTCATTACCAAGGCTGTCACATTATGTCATGTTACTGTATGTATGGGGCTAGTCTCTCTGCTACAGCCTGAGGAGGACAAAGCTTATGGATTCATTACCAAGGCTGTCACATTATCCAATGTTACTGTGTGTATGGGGCTAGCCTCTCTGCTACAGCCTGAGGTGGATAAAGCTTGTGGAGTCATTACCAAGGCTGTTACATTATGTCATGTTACTGTGTGTATGGGGCTAGCCTCTCTGCTACAGCCTGAGGTGGATAAAGCTTATGGAGTCATTACCAAGGCTGTCACATTATGTCATGTTACTGTGTGTATGGGGCTATCCTCTCTGCTACAGCCTGTGGTGGATAAGGCTTGTGGAGGCATAATCAAGGCTGTCACATTATGTCATGTTACTGTGTGTATGGGGCTAGCCTCTCTGCTACAGCCTGAGGTGGATAACACTTGTGGAGTCATTACAAAGGCTGTCACATTATGTCATGTTACTGAGTGTATGGGGCTAGCCTCTCTGCTTCAGCCTGAGGTGGATAATGCTTGTGGAGTCATTACTAAGGCTGTTACATTATGTCATGTTACTGTGTGTATGGGGCTAGCCTCTCTGCTACAGCCTGAGGTGGATAAAGCTTGTGGAGTCATTACCATGGCTGTCACATTATGTCATGTTACTGTGTGTATCGGGCTAGCCTCTCTGCTACAGCCTGAGGTGGATAAAGCTTGTGGAGTCATTACCATGGCTGTCACATTATGTCATGTTACTGTGTGTATGGGGCTAGCCTCTCTGCTATAGCCTGAGGTGGATAAAGCTTGTGGAGTCATTACCAAGGTAGTCACATTATGTCATGTTACTTTGTGTATGGGGCTAGCCTCTCTGCTACAGCCTGAGGTGGATAAAGCTTATGGAGTCATTACCAAGGCTGTCACATTATGTCGTGTTACTGTGTGTATGGGGCTAGCCTCTCTGCTACAGCCTGAGGTGGATAAAGCTTGTGGAGTCATTACCAAGGCAGTCACATTATGTCATGTTACTGTGTATGGGGCTAGTCTCTTCATCAGCCTGAGGTGGATAAAGCTTGTGGAGTCATTACCAAGGCTATCACATTATGTCATGTTACTGTGTGTATGGGGCTAGTCTCTCTGCTACAGCCTGAGGTGGATAAAGCTTGAGGGGTCATTACCAAGGTGGTCATGTTATGTCATGTTACTGTGTGTATGGGGCTAGCCTCTCTGCTTCAACCTGTGGATAAAGCTTGTGGAGTCATTACCAAGGCTGTCACATTATGTCATGTTACTGTGTGTATGGGGCTAGTCTCTCTACTACAGCCTCAGGTGGATAAAGCTTATGGAGTCATTACCAAGGCTGTCACATTATGTCATGTTACTGTATGTATGGGGCTAGTCTCTCTGCTACAGCCTGAGGAGGACAAAGCTTATGGAGTCATTACCAAGGCTGTCACATTATCCAATGTTACTGTGTGTATGGGGCTAACCTCTCTGCTACAGCCAGAGGTGGATATAGCTTGTGGGGTCATTACCAAGGCTATTACATTATGTCATGTTACTTTGTGTATGGGGCTAGCCTCTCTGCAACAGCCTGAGGTGGATAAAGCTTGTGGAGTCATTACCATGGCTGTCACATTATGTCATGTTACTGTGTGTATGGGGCTAGCCTCTCTGCTACAGCCTGAGGTGGATAAAGCTTGTGGAGTCATTACCATGGCTGTCACAGTATGTCATGTTACGGAGTGTATGGGGCTAGCCTCTCTGCTACAGTCTGAGGTGGATAATGCTTGTGGAGTCATTACCAAGGCTGTTACATTATGTCATGTTACTGTGTGTATGGGGCTAGCCTCTCTGCTACAGCCTGAGGTGGATAAAGCTTATGGAGTCATTACCAAGGCTATCACATTATGTCATGTTACTGTGTGTATGGGGCTAATCTCTCTGCTACAGCCTGAGGTGGATAAAGCTTGTGGGGTCATTACCAAGGTGGTCATGTTATGTCATGTTACTGTGTGTATGGGGCTAGCCTCTCTGTTACAACCTGTGGATAAAGCTTGTGGAGTCATTACCAAGGCTGTCACATTATGTCATGTTACTGTGTGTATCGGGCTAGCCTCTCTGCTACAGCCTGAGGTGGATAAAGCTTGTGGAGGCATAATCAAGGCTGTCACATTATGTCATGTTACTGTGTGTATGGGGCTAGCCTCTCTGCTACAGCCTGAGGTGGATAACACTTGTGGAGTCATTACAAAGGCTGTCACATTATGTCATGTTACTGAGTGTATGGGGCTAGCCTCTCTGCTTCAGCCTGAGGTGGATAATGCTTGTGGAGTCATTACTAAGGCTGTTACATTATGTCATGTTACTGTGTGCATGGGGCTAGCCTCTCTGCTACAGCCTGAGGTGGATAAAGCTTGTGGAGTCATTACCATGGCTGTCTCATTATGTCATATTACTGTGTGCATGGGGCTAGCCTCTCTGCTACAGCCTGAGGTGGATAAAGCTTATGGAGTCATTACCAAGGCTGTCACATTATGTCATGTTACTGTGTGTATGGGGCTAGCCTCTCTGCTACAGCCTGAGGTGGATAAATCTTGTGGAGTCATTACCAAGGCTGTCACATTATGTAATGTTACTGTGTGTATGGGGCTAGTCTCTCTACAACAGCCTGAGGTGGATAAAGCTTATGGAGTCATTACAAAGGCTGTCACATTATGTCATGTTACTGTATGTATGGGGCTAGTCTCTCTGCTACAGCCTGAGGAGGATAAAGCTTATGGAGTCATTACCAAGGCTGTCACATTATCCAATGTTACTGTGTGTATGGGGCTAACCTCTCTGCTACAGCCTGAGGTGGATAAAGCTTGTGGGGTCATTACCAAGGCTATCACATTATGTCATGTTACTTTGTGTATGGGGCTAGCCTCTCTGCTACAGCCTGAGGTGGATAAAGCTTGTGGAGTCATTACCATGGCTGTCACATTATGTCATGTTACTGTGTGTATGGGGCTAGCCTCTCTGCTA
Source organism: Taudactylus pleione (assembly GCA_031769625.1). Taxonomy (NCBI): domain Eukaryota; kingdom Metazoa; phylum Chordata; class Amphibia; order Anura; family Myobatrachidae; genus Taudactylus; species Taudactylus pleione. The sequence continues at coordinate 1,170,760 of JAUIMM010000962.1, read as the reverse complement.
CAGCCTGAGGTGGATAAAGCTTGTGGAGTCATTACCATGGCTGTCACAGTATGTCATGTTACTGAGTGTATGGGGCTAGCCTCTCTGCTACAGCCTGAGGTGGATAAAGCTTGTGGAGTCATTACCAAGGCTGTTACATTATGTCATGTTACTGTGTGTATGGGGCTAGCCTCTCTGCTACAGCCTGAGGTGGATAAAGCTTATGGAGTCATTACCAAGGCTATCACATTATGTCATGTTACTGTGTGTATGGGGCTAGTCTCTCTGCTACAGCCTGAGGTGGATAAAGCTTGTGGGGTCATTACCAAGGTGGTCATGTTATGTCATGTTACTGTGTGTATGGGGCTAGCCTCTCTGTTACAACCTGTGGATAAAGCTTGTGGAGTCATTACCAAGGCTGTCACATTATGTTATGTTACTGTGTGTATGAGGCTAGTCTCTCTGCTACAGCCTCAGGTGGATAAAGCTTGTGGAGTCATTACCAAGGCTGTCACATTATGTCATGTTACTTTGTGTATGGGGCTAGTGTCTCTGCTACAGCCTGAGGTGGATAAAGCTTATGGAGTCATTACCAAGGCTGTGACATTATCCAATGTTATTGTGTGTATGGGGCTAGCGTCTCTGCTGCAGCCTGAGGTGGATTAAGCTTGTGGGGTCATTACCAAGGCTGCCACATTATGTCATGCTACTTTGTGTATGGGGCTAGCCTCTCTGCTACAGCCTGAGGTAGATACAGCTTGTGGAGTCATTACCAAGGCTGTCACATTATGTCATGTTACTGTGTGTATGGGGCTAGCCTCTCTGCTACAGCCTGAGGTGGATAAAGCTTGTTGAGTCATTACCAAGGCTGTCACATTATGTCATGTTATTGTGTGTATGGGGCTAGCCTCTCTGCTATATCCTGAGGTGGATAAAGCTTTTGGAGTCATTACCAAGGCTGTCACATTATGTCATGTTACTGTTTGTATGGGGCTAGCCTCTCTGCTACAGCCTGAGTTGGATAAAGCTTATGGAGTCATTACAAAGGCTGTCACATTGTCATGTTACTGTGTGTATGGAGCTAGCGTCTCTGCTACAGCCTGAGGTGGATAAAGCTTGTGGAGTCATTACCAAGGCTGTCTCTTTATGTCATGTTACTGTGTGTATGGGGCTAGCCTCTCTTCTACAGCCTGAGGTGGATAAAGCTTATGGAGTCATTACCAAGGCTGTCACATTATGTCATGTTACTGTGTGTATGGGGCTAGCCTCTCTGCTACAGCCTGAGGTGGATAAAGCTTGTGGAGTCATTACCAAGTCAGTCACATTATGTCATGTTACTGTGTATGGGGCTTGTCTCTTCATCAGCCTGAGGTGGATAAAGCTTGTGGAGTCATTACCAAGGCTATCACATTATGTCATGTTACTGTGTGTATGGGGCTAGTCTCTCTGCTACAGCCTGAGGTGGATAAAGCTTGAGGGGTCATTACCAAGGTGGTCATGTTATGTCATGTTACTGTGTGTATGGGGCTAGCCTCTCTGCTTCAACCTGTGGATAAAGCTTGTGGAGTCAGTACCAAGGCTGTCACATTATGTCATGTTACTGTGTGTATGGGGCTAGTCTCTCTACTACAGCCTCAGGTGGATAAAGCTTATGGAGTCATTACCAAGGCTGTCACATTATGTCATGTTACTGTATGTATGGGGCTAGTCTCTCTGCTACAGCCTGAGGAGGACAAAGCTTATGGATTCATTACCAAGGCTGTCACATTATCCAATGTTACTGTGTGTATGGGGCTAGCCTCTCTGCTACAGCCTGAGGTGGATAAAGCTTGTGGAGTCATTACCAAGGCTGTTACATTATGTCATGTTACTGTGTGTATGGGGCTAGCCTCTCTGCTACAGCCTGAGGTGGATAAAGCTTATGGAGTCATTACCAAGGCTGTCACATTATGTCATGTTACTGTGTGTATGGGGCTATCCTCTCTGCTACAGCCTGTGGTGGATAAGGCTTGTGGAGGCATAATCAAGGCTGTCACATTATGTCATGTTACTGTGTGTATGGGGCTAGCCTCTCTGCTACAGCCTGAGGTGGATAACACTTGTGGAGTCATTACAAAGGCTGTCACATTATGTCATGTTACTGAGTGTATGGGGCTAGCCTCTCTGCTTCAGCCTGAGGTGGATAATGCTTGTGGAGTCATTACTAAGGCTGTTACATTATGTCATGTTACTGTGTGTATGGGGCTAGCCTCTCTGCTACAGCCTGAGGTGGATAAAGCTTGTGGAGTCATTACCATGGCTGTCACATTATGTCATGTTACTGTGTGTATCGGGCTAGCCTCTCTGCTACAGCCTGAGGTGGATAAAGCTTGTGGAGTCATTACCATGGCTGTCACATTATGTCATGTTACTGTGTGTATGGGGCTAGCCTCTCTGCTATAGCCTGAGGTGGATAAAGCTTGTGGAGTCATTACCAAGGTAGTCACATTATGTCATGTTACTTTGTGTATGGGGCTAGCCTCTCTGCTACAGCCTGAGGTGGATAAAGCTTATGGAGTCATTACCAAGGCTGTCACATTATGTCATGTTACTGTGTGTATGGGGCTAGCCTCTCTGCTACAGCCTGAGGTGGATAAAGCTTGTGGAGTCATTACCAAGGCAGTCACATTATGTCATGTTACTGTGTATGGGGCTAGTCTCTTCATCAGCCTGAGGTGGATAAAGCTTGTGGAGTCATTACCAAGGCTATCACATTATGTCATGTTACTGTGTGTATGGGGCTAGTCTCTCTGCTACAGCCTGAGGTGGATAAAGCTTGAGGGGTCATTACCAAGGTGGTCATGTTATGTCATGTTACTGTGTGTATGGGGCTAGCCTCTCTGCTTCAACCTGTGGATAAAGCTTGTGGAGTCATTACCAAGGCTGTCACATTATGTCATGTTACTGTGTGTATGGGGCTAGTCTCTCTACTACAGCCTCAGGTGGATAAAGCTTATGGAGTCATTACCAAGGCTGTCACATTATGTCATGTTACTGTATGTATGGGGCTAGTCTCTCTGCTACAGCCTGAGGAGGACAAAGCTTATGGAGTCATTACCAAGGCTGTCACATTATCCAATGTTACTGTGTGTATGGGGCTAACCTCTCTGCTACAGCCAGAGGTGGATATAGCTTGTGGGGTCATTACCAAGGCTATTACATTATGTCATGTTACTTTGTGTATGGGGCTAGCCTCTCTGCAACAGCCTGAGGTGGATAAAGCTTGTGGAGTCATTACCATGGCTGTCACATTATGTCATGTTACTGTGTGTATGGGGCTAGCCTCTCTGCTACAGCCTGAGGTGGATAAAGCTTGTGGAGTCATTACCATGGCTGTCACAGTATGTCATGTTACGGAGTGTATGGGGCTAGCCTCTCTGCTACAGTCTGAGGTGGATAATGCTTGTGGAGTCATTACCAAGGCTGTTACATTATGTCATGTTACTGTGTGTATGGGGCTAGCCTCTCTGCTACAGCCTGAGGTGGATAAAGCTTATGGAGTCATTACCAAGGCTATCACATTATGTCATGTTACTGTGTGTATGGGGCTAATCTCTCTGCTACAGCCTGAGGTGGATAAAGCTTGTGGGGTCATTACCAAGGTGGTCATGTTATGTCATGTTACTGTGTGTATGGGGCTAGCCTCTCTGTTACAACCTGTGGATAAAGCTTGTGGAGTCATTACCAAGGCTGTCACATTATGTCATGTTACTGTGTGTATCGGGCTAGCCTCTCTGCTACAGCCTGAGGTGGATAAAGCTTGTGGAGGCATAATCAAGGCTGTCACATTATGTCATGTTACTGTGTGTATGGGGCTAGCCTCTCTGCTACAGCCTGAGGTGGATAACACTTGTGGAGTCATTACAAAGGCTGTCACATTATGTCATGTTACTGAGTGTATGGGGCTAGCCTCTCTGCTTCAGCCTGAGGTGGATAATGCTTGTGGAGTCATTACTAAGGCTGTTACATTATGTCATGTTACTGTGTGCATGGGGCTAGCCTCTCTGCTACAGCCTGAGGTGGATAAAGCTTGTGGAGTCATTACCATGGCTGTCTCATTATGTCATATTACTGTGTGCATGGGGCTAGCCTCTCTGCTACAGCCTGAGGTGGATAAAGCTTATGGAGTCATTACCAAGGCTGTCACATTATGTCATGTTACTGTGTGTATGGGGCTAGCCTCTCTGCTACAGCCTGAGGTGGATAAATCTTGTGGAGTCATTACCAAGGCTGTCACATTATGTAATGTTACTGTGTGTATGGGGCTAGTCTCTCTACAACAGCCTGAGGTGGATAAAGCTTATGGAGTCATTACAAAGGCTGTCACATTATGTCATGTTACTGTATGTATGGGGCTAGTCTCTCTGCTACAGCCTGAGGAGGATAAAGCTTATGGAGTCATTACCAAGGCTGTCACATTATCCAATGTTACTGTGTGTATGGGGCTAACCTCTCTGCTACAGCCTGAGGTGGATAAAGCTTGTGGGGTCATTACCAAGGCTATCACATTATGTCATGTTACTTTGTGTATGGGGCTAGCCTCTCTGCTACAGCCTGAGGTGGATAAAGCTTGTGGAGTCATTACCATGGCTGTCACATTATGTCATGTTACTGTGTGTATGGGGCTAGCCTCTCTGCTACAGCCTGAGGTGGATAAAGCTTGTGGAGTCATTACCATGGCTGTCACAGTATGTCATGTTACTGAGTGTATGGGGCTAGCCTCTCTGCTACAGCCTGAGGTGGATAAAGCTTGTGGAGTCATTACCAAGGCTGTTACATTATGTCATGTTACTGTGTGTATGGGGCTAGCCTCTCTGCTACAGCCTGAGGTGGATAAAGCTTATGGAGTCATTACCAAGGCTATCACATTATGTCATGTTACTGTGTGTATGGGGCTAGTCTCTCTGCTACAGCCTGAGGTGGATAAAGCTTGTGGGGTCATTACCAAGGTGGTCATGTTATGTCATGTTACTGTGTGTATGGGGCTAGCCTCTCTGTTACAACCTGTGGATAAAGCTTGTGGAGTCATTACCAAGGCTGTCACATTATGTTATGTTACTGTGTGTATGAGGCTAGTCTCTCTGCTACAGCCTCAGGTGGATAAAGCTTGTGGAGTCATTACCAAGGCTGTCACATTATGTCATGTTACTTTGTGTATGGGGCTAGTGTCTCTGCTACAGCCTGAGGTGGATAAAGCTTATGGAGTCATTACCAAGGCTGTGACATTATCCAATGTTATTGTGTGTATGGGGCTAGCGTCTCTGCTGCAGCCTGAGGTGGATTAAGCTTGTGGGGTCATTACCAAGGCTGCCACATTATGTCATGCTACTTTGTGTATGGGGCTAGCCTCTCTGCTACAGCCTGAGGTAGATACAGCTTGTGGAGTCATTACCAAGGCTGTCACATTATGTCATGTTACTGTGTGTATGGGGCTAGCCTCTCTGCTACAGCCTGAGGTGGATAAAGCTTGTTGAGTCATTACCAAGGCTGTCACATTATGTCATGTTATTGTGTGTATGGGGCTAGCCTCTCTGCTATATCCTGAGGTGGATAAAGCTTTTGGAGTCATTACCAAGGCTGTCACATTATGTCATGTTACTGTTTGTATGGGGCTAGCCTCTCTGCTACAGCCTGAGTTGGATAAAGCTTATGGAGTCATTACAAAGGCTGTCACATTGTCATGTTACTGTGTGTATGGAGCTAGCGTCTCTGCTACAGCCTGAGGTGGATAAAGCTTGTGGAGTCATTACCAAGGCTGTCTCTTTATGTCATGTTACTGTGTGTATGGGGCTAGCCTCTCTGCTACAACCTGTGGTGAACAAGGCTTTTGGAGTCATAATCATGGCTGTCACATTATGTCATGTTACTGTGTGTATGGGGCTAGCCTCTCTGCTACAGCCTAAGATGGATAAAGCTTGTGGAGTCATTACCAAGGCTGTTACAATATGTCATGTTACTGTGTGTATGGGGCTAGCCTCTCTGCTACAGCCTGAGGTGGATAATACTTGTGGGGTCATTACCAAGGCTGTCACATTATGTCATGTTACTGTGTGTATGGGGCTAGCCTCTCTGCTATATCCTGAGGTGGATAAAGCTTGTGGAGTCATTACCAAGGCTGTCACATTATGTCATGTTACTGTGTGTATGGAGCTAGCCTCTATGATACAGCCTGAGGATGATAATGCTTGTGGGGTCATTACCATGGCTGTCACATTATGTCATGTTACTGTGTTTATGGGGCTAGCCTCTCTGCTACAGCCTAAGATGGATAAAGCTTGTGGAGTCATTACCAAGGCTGTCACATTATGTCATATGACTTTGTTTATGGGGCTACCTTATCTGCTACAGCCTGAGGTGGATAAAGCTTGTGGAGTCATTACCAAGGCTGTCACATTATGTCATGTTACTGTGTGTATGGGGCTAGCCTCTCTGCTACAGCCTGAGATAGATAAAGCTTGCGGAGTCATTACCAAGGCTGTCACATTATGTCATGTTACTGTGTGTATGGGGCTAGCCTCTCTGCTTCAGCCTGAGGTGGATAAACCTTGTGGAGTCATTACCAAGGCTGTCACATTATGTCATGTTACTGTGTGTTTGGGGCTAGCCTCTCTGTTACAGCCTGAGGTGGATAAAGCCTGTGGAGTCATTACCAAGGCTGTCACATTATGTCATGTTACTGTGTGTATGGGGCTAGCATCTCTGCTACAGCCTGAGGTGGATAAAGCTTGTGGAGTCATTACCAAGGCTGTCACATTATGTCATGTTACTGTGTGTATGGGGCTAGCCTCTCTGCTACAGCCTGAGGTGGATAAAGCTTGTGGAGTCATTACTAAGGCAGTCACATTGTCATGTTACTGTGTGTATGGGGCTAGCCTCTCTGCTACAGCCTGAGATGGATAATGCTTGTGGGGTCATTACCAAGGTGGTCATGTTATGTCATGTTACTGTGTGTATGGGGCTAGCCTCTCTTCTACAACCTGTGTATAAAGTTTGTGGAGTCATTACCAAGGCTGTCACATTATGTCATGTTACTGTGTGTATGGAGCTAGCATCTCTGCTACAGCCTGAGGTGGATAAAGCTTGTGGAGTCATTACCAAGGCTGTCTCTTTATGTCATGTTACTGTGTGTGTATGGGGCTAGCCTCTCTGCTACAGCCTGAGGTGGATAAAGCTTGTGGAGTCATTACCAAGGCTTTCTCTTTATGTCATGTTTCTTTGTGTATGGGGCTAGCCTCTCTGCTACAGCCTGAGGTGGATAAAGCTTGTGGGGTCATTACCAAGGCTGTCACATTATGTCATGTTACTGTGTGTATGGGGCTAGCCTCTCTGCTACAGCCTGAGGTGGATAAAGCTTGAGGAGTCATTACCAAGGCTGTCACATTATGTCATGTTACTGTGTGTATGGGGCTAGCCTCTCTGCTACAGCCTGAGGTGGATAAAACTATTGGAGTCATTACCAAGGCTGTCACATTATGTCATGTTACTGTGTGTATGGGGCTAGCGTCTCTGCTACAGCCTGAGGTGGATAAAGCTTGTGGAGTCATTACCAAGGCTGTCACATTATGTAATGTTACTGTATGTATGGGGCTGTCACATTATGTAATGTTACTGTGTGTAGGGGGCTGTCACATTATGTAATGTTACTGTGTGTATGGGGCTGTCACATTATGCATTATGTAATGTTACTGTGTGTATGGGGCTGTCACATTATATCATGTTACTGTGTGTGTGGAGCTAGCGTCTCTGCTACAGCCTGAGGTGGAGAAAGTTTGTGGAGTCATTACCAAGGCTGTCACGTTATGCCATGTTACTGTGTGTATGGGGCTAGCCTCTCTGCTACAGCCTGAGGTGGATAAAGTTTGTGGAGTCATTACCAAGGCTGTCACATTATGTCATGTTACTGTGTGTATGGGGCTAGCCTCTCTGCTACAGCCTGAGGTGGATAAAGCTTGTGGAGTCATTACCAAGGCTGTCACATTATGTCATGTTACTGTGTGTATGGGGCTAGCCTCTCTGCTACAGCCTGAGGTGGATAAAGCTTGTGGAGTCATTACCAAGGCTGTCACATTATGTCATGTTACTGTGTGTATGGGGCTAGCCTCTCTGCTACAGCCTGAGGTGGATAAGATCCTGGAGTAGTTGCCAGAGAAGAGGGAAGACCCGCTGGAGTTACCATCTCAGCTGTAAGGTACCATATACATCTCACTTATGTGTGCCCACACCAACCCCCATGGTACCACAGATGTTCCTTGATAAGTATATTTAGAGCAATTTGCTGAGTTGCATTCATGGGTGAGATTATAAGACTAGGATGGCTTCCTGCAGAATATGCTGATCTGCTGAACCATCAAACATGCACAGAAAGATTGCAGGATACACTTTATTGTCACCGGCACACTACATGACATAAATATAACATAACATAACAAGGAGGACACAATAGAGAGTGGTATGAGAGTATCCTTTCCCACTATAGAGAGGGACTGCACAATGATATAATAAAATACAATGCTACCACCTGTCTCTCCAGTATGGCTAATCATGTACCTAGAATGCAGCTACTGTGTTACTCAATAGCTGCACAGTAAGAAGCTGAAGAGAGGCCCCACCCCCTCCCTCCCTGACACAGCTCTCACTGGCTGTCTGACAGGCAGAGCCTCACTTCTCACCCTAGGGCTGTTCACTGAGATAGAGATCAGAGATAGGGAAGGGGGGAGGACAGAGATGAGAGAGAGAGATATGGGGGAGGGGTATAGAAGAAACAGAGAAAGACAGACACAAGGAGAGGGGGCAAAGAGGGGGCAGAAGTGACAGAGACAGATGGAGGCACATAGATGGGAAGGTGGGGAAACACACCTGTCAGATCCTGAAGTCAAGACTCCATCTCCACTACCTCTCAAGCGTGCTCTTCCGTGGCACTTGATGGGGGAGGGCAGACAGGTGAGACAGAGGAGAGGTAGACGTTATATATATAATATGAGTGGAATATACAATATGCAGCCTTACAGCCTTAACTAGTGTTCCACATAGTGACCAGCATTCACCTTCAACTGATACACTGGAACATTAAGTAAATGTTGCTGGGAAAGCGTAGAGTCTTGCAATTTACACAGATGCTGGGAAAGCCTGTATAACACACACATGATCTTCCCAGTCAGCTGCAGTGAAAGCCTCGGCCTAACCGACATTCCCCAACTCGCTCCTACAACAAGATTAGACACTGATTGATCATGTCACCTCAATCTTTCATAATAGATGCGGTTAAGGCTGTCACACTCTATTTGCCAAGAGCACTGTGCGCCCTCAACAGCCTTTCCTGGTCTCTTCCTGCCGAGTTCTCCCCCTTGGGGTTGTATAGTTCCTTATTCAGGGCACTGTTTCTCTCCCAGACAGCCTCTTCGTCTACTGTACAGTACATAAAGGTTCACAAGTCGCTTTTTTCCTATAAACCTACAAATTTAAGCCATCGTTACTTCTGCCCTTTCATTGTACTTTGCGATTTCTGGATGGCGGCTCCACAGAGGTTTCTGGGTAAATTGGTGATAAATAGTTGTGTGTTTATGTGAATTCTCTCTGGGTCTCATTCAGACCCGCTCGCGAGCGCAGGACGCTCGCAAGTGGGTCGATGTTACCCCAATGCGCATGCGCACGATGGAGGGAGCTCCATCATGCGCATGCCCGATACCCGGAATTGCTACAGCCAAGCTGTCGCTCCGCGTCTCGCACCAAAGGGGCCGTGCTGTTGATGGTGACTGACAGCATGCCCCCTTTGGTGGGCATGCCGGGGGCGTGGCTGCCAGACGGAGGCGTTCCCATGGGAACGCCTACCGTATGGGTCCGGCTCCACTGACATCACTAGTGATGTCAGTGGGAGTGATTTTTGGCTCTGATAGAGCCAAAATCACTCCAGGGCTTGCGGCCACGAGACCCTACTGCAGGGTCTCGTCGCAAGCCCGATGGTCGCGATGGTCTTGACCATCGCGACCATCATCATGGACGCTCGCATAAGCTGTGGGTGGCAACCAAAAGGCGCTCCACATTTAAATAGGACGGCCCTGATTCAGAGCGAGCGCTCTGGTCAGAGTGTCCGGCTCTGAATCAGGGCCTCTGGGCCTGATTCAGAGCCGGACGCTCTGACCAGAGCGTTCGCTCTGAATCAGGGCCCTCCTGCCTCAACTGGAGCGGCATTATGGACGCTCGCATAGCTGTGGGTTACCACCCACAGCTTATGCGAGCGTCCATGATGATGGTCGCGATGGTCAAGACCATCGCGACCATCGGGCTTGCGACAGAGACCCTGCGGTAGGGTCTCGCTACCGCAAGCCCTGGAGTGATTTTGGCTCTATCAGAGCCAAAATCACTCCCACTGACATCACTAATGATGTCAGTGGGGCCGGACCCATACGGTAGGCGTTCCCATGGGAACGCCTCCATCTGGCAGCCACGCCCCCAGCACGCCCACCAAAGGGGGCATGCTGTCAATCACCATTGACAGCACGCCCCCTTTGGTGCGAGACCCGGAGCGACGGCTACCCCGTTGCTAGCCGGGTCTCGCGCATGCGCACGACGGAGCTCCCTCCGTCGTGCGCATGCATATTTGGGTACCATCGACCCGCTTGCGAGCATCGTGTGCTCGCGAGCGGGTCTGAATGAGACCCTCTGTCTTGTTCCTAATTGGAGATATTAAGGGAAACTTTTAGCGTTGTAGCCAGCAATTCTGCTAATACATTATGTCAACATTTCAAGAACTTTTTTTGAAACATTGGTGCTGATGTTTGTTGCAAAATTGGCATAATTGTCTCAAGATGCATCCGCCTACTGACCGTCAGCAGAGGCGCCTAGTATTAGACAGGTCGCCATCATTATCATCAGGTGCAAATGATGCGCCTCCTAACTAACAGGTGTGTTTGCGCATAATTGCTGGGCTGCATGGGCCGGATTTGGTTGACGTTGTCTTTAATGAACTTGCCTATGTGAGACTGAGCCTTTCCCAATCCCATTCCGCCTCTCTGGTTACAAGGTTTCCTATGTGCAAAATGTGTGCGTGTCTCCATAGGCGGATATGCGTGCATTCCCTTTCTGAGCATGCGCAGTGTGAAATCACGCCATACAAGCTGGTGCAGTACTCACCCAATGTAATGGTTCTGAATATCCTCAAGGACTTTTAATGGACATGCCAACTTTCATTAAATCTATAAGCATCAAACATGCAACTGTACCGATGCAGCATGGTATCTATATGCCTTAGCTTATACAATCTACAACATGATTTAGCCGGGTCTCCTGATAGGATCGCTTGCCCTGTGTACCAGTTACTACTATGTAACCTATTGTCTGGCCTGCCCCATCCCTCTCAACTTTTATTTTTTGTCCTGTAAGGGGAAAGTGGGTGCGCCAACAAAAGGAGCACAATCTGATTCATGTTGGAGGCGGCTCATGCCCACCGAGTGCATAGTAGCCATATTGGCATTGTGTCTAGAGCTTTAGAATCTCCAATCAGTCCCTGTGGATTTTACAATCTGTATTCTCACACCAGTAGAGTTAGTTTTGTCAGCAGCCACTTAACCAGTATGTCTTTGGGGTGTGGGAGGCAGTACTGTAACTTCATTTACAGGTGCCCGGTGCAGGCCACGCCCCCTCAGCATGATGTCACATGGACGGGGCGGGGCTACAATCACGGTATACACAGCAATGCCCTGAGCATCCTCAGGATGCTCCGGGGTGCTATAAGGGCAGTGGTGGGCATGCCAGCAGCATCCTAAGGACGCTCTAGGTAGCACTGCTGCAGATATTCTGGCAGCAGGGTGCCATTACAGGCATCCTGCTAGGCAGATGCAGGGACTGCGGGTGAGTAGTGGTGCCACCCACAGAGCTATGCGCCGCTCGCACACCCCTAGTTATGACCCTGGTGGGAGGAAAGTGGAGCACCCAAAAGAAATCCATGGAAGCATGGTGGGAACATGCAAACTACTCACAGATATGGCCCAGTCAGAATTAAGCCTAATACTGCAGTGCTATGAGGCAGCAATACTAACCACTGTGCCGCTCCTTACCTGAATAACTTGTGATTGGGTAAGGTAACATCATGAGGTTAATCAGTTAATTTGAAATAGTAAAAGCAAACTATAGTTTTGGTTACATCTGTACTATCGTGTGTAAAAACACCAATGTATAACAGGATAAAATGTTGGACGTCACCAGTCTTAATGCAGAAACTGCACCTCCCAAAGGGCTTGAATATTGAATGAAATGTTTATTTTATTGGATAATATAATGGGAGCAGAAGTGATGAGAATCAGGCTTTGCTGTGATCTGAGAGAGCTGAATATACTAACGTGCAATTCAGTAACCTCCTTCCAATCCCAGATGTGTACTGAGAGACAGAGCACAAATCCCCATAATCCCATAGGATGCTCCAGCAGATATTTACCTGATAGGCCCTCGGGGGTCATCACACTTGGTGTGCGTCCCTTCTCCTCTGTCTACAGAGAGTTCATACTACATAGCGTAGGCGCCTCCTGTCCTAGGTATGAGCAGCTTAGAGTTTAATAACACGATTTGAAATGACATTGGTGGCTCCTAGATCCTATTAATGTTTTAGAGCTGTAGTTTGTATTGTTATTAAATAAAACAGCGTCATGCTAAACTAGGAACAAGAGCCTAGGAAGCATGGAAGATAGAGACAGTACAGATTGAAGATTAAGTATTATTATCAATATTATTAAGGTGAGTGCCATACAAGGAGATAAAACTGACAACGAGAAGACAAGGGGAGAGGTCGCTACTCAAACGAGCTTACTATCTATAGGGTTGATGCTAGATTCAAGTTGGCAGAAGGACCTCTGATGTCACAACCATGTGACCAGCAGGGTGAGGGCTGATTTAATGGTTGGCACCATTCTGCTGCACATCTCAGTGCTCCCTTATCCTGTATTTACTGCAGACTTGGAAGCAGGTGATAGTGCTGCAGGCTCTGAGAGCAGCTGTTACAGAGCGTAACGACAGGTGCGAATATTTCACTCATTTATTTAATTGCTCTCTCTCCAAATCCATATACACTGTATCTGCCATCAGTAACTACAATTGTTTCTTTGCAAACGTAACACCTCATAAAATGGAGAACTATACATTTAAAAAATTCAGATACCCCTGCGGCCTTCTGCTGGTAAAATAAGTATATCTTTATGTTGTGTCTAATCTAACTACTTGTGACCTGCAGATATCAGCCAGTGCATATTAAACAAGTGTGAGTCTAAACGTCCCTCTCCCCACCTGTAGGACTTGTCAAACTGCCACCACTACTGTTAGTTAGAGAAACTGATATTACGGTTAAACATTTTTGAAGCATAAGACAACAGAGAAATGAATTACTGTGTCCCAATATCAGACACGGGATGGGAGCCACACTATGGGTGGACAGCTCATAGACTCTCATCGTTTTTTATTCTGAAAATTATTAGATTAATAAACTGTCTAGAAATCTGAGTAGCACATTTTATGCAGAGCAAATACATATTAATGCGATCAGCATGGTATCACATAATTGCTGAATTTAACCAGGCCTAAAACAAGCAGCAGATTTAGGCGTCCTCATTACTCAAACCATTAGACCCCTGTTTACTATAGTACACTATTATACAGAGTGCTGTTAAATGTCTATTACAATGTATCTGTTATTGATGGACCCATATCACTATTTTTCTCTCTATCAGTGTATACTGTACAAGGGGTATTTAACATGCTACCCTCCAGCTGCTGTGGAACTATATTTCCCAGCATGCCCTGTCACAATTTTGCTATTATGGCATGCTAAAACTGTGTCAGGGCATGCTGGAATGTGTAGTTCCACAGCAGCTGGAGAGCGCATGTTGAATAATCCTGGTACATACACTTTTGTGCTTTATGAAATACCAGTGGACAGATTACATGTATAAGGTCCCGTCACAAGGTCTACTTGTAAAACAAGATGCCTTTCTCATAGAGCGTAATATGTTCAGCTTTACTTTGGTGTCCCTAGGTCTTCAAGCTCCAGATAATAAAGACTTTTCATCCCAGGGTATTGTGGAGAGTTATTGGTCGCTGGAACACTAAAAGAGGCAGGAAGATGGTAGTAGTTCATGTGGTTCAGGCGGGGATAGACACAGCTGCATGTAATGCTGGAGATGCAGATGGACCAGGTAAAAGGCTAACTGAAATACATTGCGTAATCCTGTAAAAAAAACAATGTTGGTGCATGATGTAAGCAAGAGCAGGTCCAGTAACAATCCGGAGGCAGACAGCAGGAAAAATCAGATTCTAGTACGTAAATGAAGTCTACGGTGGGCCACGAGCAAGGCAAGTTCAATTAACTTTTTGAGGTCAGGGCAGGCATTGGGCAGTCAAGTTAAATTAACAATCATAGGTCAGGGCAGGCAGTGGGCAAGAATAAGTGCAGTAACAGGCTAGACCATGGAGACAAGTACAGAAGCCAATCCAGCTCACAGCAGAGCAAAAACATAGGATGTAGGCTAATAAAATATGGGGGAGGGTGATAGTGGGAACTATTACATTAATGTTGGGGTAGTTTGGGGGCTGTTAAATGAATGTGGGCTTGCCTAGCAGAAAGCAAAGGTTATTTATTAAATATGAATGTTATAAAGAGAATGGCAGGAATGGTTGAAGGTAAGGAGGTCACGCGTATTCATTGAATCTTAAGTTTTCTATATTTCATGTTCCTATCACTTTTCCAAACAGGATACCTGTGACAGGTGATACAAGCAAAATGGCTGTTGCTCTATTTTGTTTTTAAACTGTTTAGAGTACTTTTAATGCATATATATATATATATATATATATGTGATTGTATATTGAATTTTTTTTTACTAATATAGCTATGCAGTTTGATAATTATATTCAATTATTGTTTTATTAGAAGGTACTCTTTGATATGATTCTCAAAGAAGTTTCTTCTAGTTTAATGTTGTGTTATGGAACTGCTTATGGCAATAAGCCTTGAACATATAAATGTCAATGTCATTTGTTATAATAATATTGCGCTGTTAATTATATTTGAGGCAATGCTGCCCCCTATTGTTAGTATTTGTTTTTATATTATGACAATATAAGGTATATATAATCCGGTCTTTGTTAGGAGCCCTATTATTAGATGTGAAATGCGGAAGTCTGTAGCCTTAAATACTGTCTCTCAGACTGACTGCAGAAAGTGCTGAGTCCAGAGTAAACACCTGGCCTATTGTGACAGGGCGAGGCTCCTGAGAATGAATTGTGCTCTATTGGACCATTATCGGAATTAATTAGAAATGTAAGCTTAGTACCGATAAATCATTTTAATTAATTATTTAACTTAAACTGTGTGTGTATTGTGTCATTTATATCACTCTGTTGCTGTCTTTCTGAACCTTCCATTTCCACTGGAAACAACACCCAACATTCCACGACCCAGACAAATAGTAAAGTTGTAAGTACATGTACAATAGAGCAGCTCAGTCTTCCAACTTTCTTGATTTTTGTGGGGCAATCCTGATTATAGGGCACTGACTGGCGCAGAGAGGACTTTATACCGACTGCAGGTACAATCAGGATGTGACACCAGTAATATGGAGGGGAGATGTATCAAGCCCTCTAAAGAGTAGGGAAGTGGACAAGTGGAGAAGTTACCCATAGCAACCAATCAGCTTCCACTTATCATTTTGTAGAATATACTTGGTAATGCTAGCTAGGAGCCGATTAGTTGCTATTGGCAGCTTCTCCACCTTTCCACTTCTCCACTCTCTAGGAATCTTGATACATCTCCCCCGAGGATCATTATTAAATGGAACCCTACAGTATGTGTCATTTTTGCTGTAGCTGGGATACAAATAGTTTTTTCCCCATAACAACTAACACATATAGCACCACAGGCATATCTGTGCCATAGTTGATCGAATAAATTGTAATATGTACACATTTATGAGCTTGATATTTACTAGAATTCAGTAGTGGATAAAATTGCAAAGCTACAAGCAAGCAGCTTTGCAATTCCGTCTTTGCTATTATGTTAATGCAGCAGGATGCACCATGCCCGCTGCATGCATTAATGATCCGAGCTACGTCCACGAACGCATCATAGCATCAGATGCATAATCCCTGGCCGGCTGAGTGACCATGCTGTCTGGCAGACCGGCCATCGCAGACGAGGGAAAGAGGCCAGGAAATATCCGTTGGCCGACGAAGATCCTGGCCTCCTCTCTCCCCACCAACGGCGGCGACACACCTCCGCTTTGGGAAACGGAGGTTGTCACCGCCTACAGCCCCAAAATGGCAGTAGAGTGTCATTCATTGACAGTGTGCTGCTGCTCTGTGTGGGAACACGCAGCACACGTACTGCACATGTGCAGTAAGGGCCCAGCGCCTGCGCAGATTTCCGGCCATCGGGAATCTGCATTCAGAAAATAAGTCCCTATGTCGTCTTTTGTGTGGTTTTGGTCGTATTCAATAATCCCGCTGTAAAATGTGCTACCATAAAACCGTAAACATATCGGTCATCAGCCATAATTGAAATTAATTCCTGACCGTTACTTTGCATATCAGGTACATTCACCTGACATTACATATCAGATCTATTGATACTGATCCTACTGCAGATATCACGTTCTCAGCATCTAGGTGTTAGTACCGGGATGAACCTGGCGGGTGATCTGCAGTATAAACCCCACCCGCGGACATAAGCGGTTAGCGGATTACAGCTGATCTGACAGCACCATCTATGTATATTTATCTGTCTCCTTTTATATGAAGCAGATAACACAAGCTCCTCTCTAAGACTCCAGGTGGCCATCGCTCTTATCAGCACTCCCCAGACAGCCCTGTGTTCCGCCGTTTCCTGTGTACAGGTGTAAGTTGCTTGTCCTATCTCCGGTAGTCCTGTTATTTTTCTCTTGAGCGACTTTTTTTTTTGGCAGAAATTGTCTTTGATCACCTTGTTAGGACAAATCTGAACCAGCAGCTCCCTCCCCTAAATTGTTCCTCAGCTGCTTACACGGAGGAGAAAGACCTGGGAGCTGAGGCCAGAAGAAAAAAGTATTTACAATCCAGAAACGCGTTTCCCTTTAATCTTCTGGGCTTTAGATGAGAGCGAACTCAGCAGAAAGCTTCCAGCTTTGGGATTTCCGAGAAGTTTATCCCTCTTCATGTTTAGAACTTTAGCTGCCTGTGGATTTCATTCAGAGCTTAATTACAGGCAGAACAAGTGACAGGTTTCATTGTGGTTTAACCCATTGCATTATGGGACAATCTGCTGGCACAAATGCATAGCAACAAAATGTTATTTGGCTATCGGAACTGCAAACATGTCGCATTCCCATAATGGCTGCTTCTGTATCCCTCCCACTCTTTTTTATTTTTACATTTCACTGACCCAGGATAGATTGATTAAATAAATATTCTAAACAAGCTTAGAAGACCAGTGAATGCCACAACTCCAATATTCATATTCTGTATACTGGGCCTGATTCAGATTTGTGCGCAAATGCCGATGTTTACGCAGATTGTGCGATTGTTAGTCATTATGCATGCATGTAAGGCACACTGCGCACGGGCAGCGATTGTATTGCAATTATGCTCACAGAGAGGATTCGTTCGCAAAGTGAGTGACAGGTAGTCAGCGTTTGGGGAGGTAACGGAGGGTGGTTAGTATAACGCAGGAGTGTCGGACCGGTTAAACCCCGATTTCAGAGCTTCCATAAATTAACCACTTGCTCACTGCAGAGCCCACTGTGTGGTTGGAGACCGGCTGTGTCTGCGGCAGCTTAGACTTACTCAGAAGGCTGATGGCTGCCTAATCTGCGTTCGATATTTCTGGTTTGGTGCGTGAGCAGCGCATGTGAGATGCTTTCAGTGGGCGTCTCTATGCACTGGACGAAGGGTGTCATTAGCATATTTTCACAATTTGGCTCTGTAAGAGATTGCAACTGCAACTGCATTAGTGTCCACATCTGAATAGGCCCATTAGATTGAAAAGCTCAGGGCCTGATCCAGAGCCGCTCGTAAGCGGCCGCTCGTTCACTCCGAGCGATGTTCGCACATCTGCGCATGCGTATGGGTTGTAATGCGCATGCGCCAACCAGTCAGTGCGGTCGGAAATCGTGTGCTCGCAAAACAGCGAGGGGCTGCTAATTTGAGCGACAGAATGAGGCGTTTGTGGGTGGTAACAGGGGAAGGTGCTTGAAAACGCAGGCATGTCAAATGGTCAAAACGGGCATTTTAAGTGTTCATAATTAACAAAGCAGCGTCATCGACCACATCACTTGGTTGTCTTTTAGCCTGAACTGCTCACATGATTGCGGTAGGAAAATGATACCACAAGAATAGCGAGCAGTTCATACGCCTTTCGATGTACTCGATTAATCTAATAAATAGCGGAGATGACGTATGATGCGAGCGGCCAGGGGGCGTCTTTACAAAATAGCGAGCGCATGTTTCGTTTGCTCGTTCAGACATAGAGGTGTCAGCAGACCGCAAAGAGCGAGCGCTCTATTTAAATATCCGGCCCCTTTTTCTGAACGAGCGAGCGCAAATAGCATCCGGCTCTGAATCAGGCCCTCAGTTCATTCTTGCCCGAAATTTGCATTGCAGCAACTGTATTACATATTCAGTGGACTCTGACCAAATTGTCCACTCTCCAGTGCAGATGGCTGAAGCCACATCCCACAATTAGGCCACACCTCCTTAATCTGGGGATCTGATACAAAGTTCTACTACAATGCTACTTATCAATTATTATCACAGTGCGACAGGGGGATTGGTATGAAATACCGCAAGACGCAGGTTCAAATCCCAATGCCGGAAGACCGGCAGTGAAGATCCCGACAGGTAAGTATTTTAACTATTACTAACCCTAACCACCCCTGTAAGTGCCTAAACCTAACCCCCCTTCCTTGCAGCCTAAACCCCCCCTTCCCCTAGCCTAACCATTCCTGGGGGGGTGCCTAACCCTAACCCCCCCTTCTCTTAGCCTAACCCTTCCGGAGGGGTGCCTAACCCTAAGTCCCCCCCGGCAGCCCCTAACCTAACCCTCCTCCCCACGGCTGTCCGCGCCCGTCGCCCAGCTTTCCTTCGTCCGGTATGCTGGGCATCGGGCTCCCGACATAAGTAATAATACAGGCGTTGGGATTTTGACGCCTGTCATTAGACCCCTGCCAGGATTAGACAGTCGGGAAGCCGGCGTTGTGCATTTCGACTGTCGATTTCCTGACTGTATCCCATGCCAAGACCCAGAGGTCACTTACTGGTCTGACGGTTCTGGTCTGCCCAGGATGCAGCGCTTCCGCCGCGGGCGGGTATTTAGCGGCACCCACCGTGGTGATGTGACCTTCATCCTGCTGGCTTTTCCCCAGTAAAGGCGACTGCAGCTCCCATAGGGGCGCGCGCACATCCCTGTTTGAAATTTACAGGGAAACGCGTGCTGAACGTGACATCCCATTTGGCGCCAAATTTGACAAGTGCCCCAATAAAAAGAGTTTTCTATTCTCTGTAATAATTATCTATGGTTTAACTCTAGGGAGCACTGCCAGAAATATTTACGTCTTGTACTAAAATGTTTATGTCCATTTATATTCGGTTACATGACCTCTGATTTATACCGGCTAATAAGGACTAAACATCGACAAACGGGGTGAAATCAGTGCGGCTTCTAAACCCCATTTCTCTTTTCCACGGATATCATCCAGGGTTACTGGGGATCTGGCAGTGTGATCAGAAGATTATCTCATGCACAGCTATGCACATGTTAGTTGTCAGTTAACAATCACGTATAACCGATACTAATCCCAGGATACGTACAATATTAGCATCACCACATATGTTCTTCCTAACCAGTAATAACACTGCACAACAACGAATATGTTTCCGATGTGAAAATAGTTACTTCTAATCGCTTTCAGCATGCAAAGAATGAATGTGACATTTAAAACTCTCTGTTAGCTCTGAGCTCCGAGATACAGCCCAGCTATGACGATGTAGGGGGATTCCTAGTGACGTGGGCAGAATGGAGAGAATCTTACCAGCAATCTGAGTTCCGCGCAGAGGGGGCGGGGCCTAGTGACCCAATTAAATGAATCAGTTATTTGTCCCCTCCCCTATTCAAATATATGCGATTCACAGGATTACCCCCACAAGATAACTGGTGCACTGAGTGACAGCATAGTGAGCGATACCACCAAGACATTTCAGCCATGGAACAAAGA
This sequence comes from Taudactylus pleione, assembly GCA_031769625.1. Taxonomy (NCBI): domain Eukaryota; kingdom Metazoa; phylum Chordata; class Amphibia; order Anura; family Myobatrachidae; genus Taudactylus; species Taudactylus pleione. Next base: position 1,150,520 of record JAUIMM010000962.1, on the reverse strand, counting down.
TATCAGGGTAGGTGACAGTGACAAGAGAGGCCCCAGAGGAGGAGTACAAGCGACAAGCAAAGAGAAAGCACCCCCATGTATAGGCCACTATATTACATATTACTTTTCTATGCTGTATGTTTGTTTCCTATGCTGTATGTTTGTTTCCTATGCTGTATGTTGGTTTCCTATGCTGTATGTTTGTTTCGTATGCTGTATGTTTGTTTCCTATGCTGTATGATTGTTTCCTATGCTGTATGTTGGTTTCCTATGCTGTATGTTTGTTTCTTATGCTGTATGTTTGTTTCGTATGCTGTATGTTTGTTTCCTATGCTGTATGTCTGTTTCCTATGCTGTATGTCTGTTTCCTATGCTGTATGTTTGTTTCCTATGCTGTATGTTTGTTTCGTATGCTGTATGTTTGTTTCCTATGCTGTATGATTGTTTCCTATGCTGTATGTTTGTTTCCTATGCTGTGTGCTTGTTTCCTATGCTGTATGATTGTTTCCTATGCTGTATGCTTGTTTCCTATGCTGTATGATTGTTTCCTATGCTGTATGCTTGTTTCCTATGCTGTATGATTGTTTCCTATGCTGTATGTTTGTTTCCTATGCTGTATGTGTGTTTCCTATGCTGTATGGTTGTTTCCTATGCTGTATGGTTGTTTCCTATGCTGTATGATGGTTTCCTATGCTGTATGCTTGTTTCCTATGCTGTATGATTGTTTCCTATGCTGTATGATTGTTTCCTATGCTGTATGATTGTTTCCTATGCTGTATGTTTGTTTCCTATGCTGTATGTTTGTTTCCTATGCTGTATGATTGTTTCCTATGCTGTATGTGTGTTTCCTATGCTGTATGATTGTTTCCTATGCTGTATGTGTGTTTCCTATGCTGTATGATTGTTTCCTATGCTGTATGCTTGTTTCCTATGCTGTATGATTGTTTCCTATGCTGTATGCTTGTTTCCTATGCTGTATGTTGGTTTCCTATGCTGTATGTTGGTTTCCTATGCTGTATGTTGGTTTCCTATGCTGGATGTCTGTTTCCTATGCTGTATGTTTGTTTCCTATGCTGTATGCTTGTTTCGTATGCTGTATGTTTGTTTCCTATGCTGTATGTTTGTTTGTTTTGTGTTCTTATTTGTGATTGATTGAATCAAAACAACTGTTAATTATTTTCTATCAAGACAATATCAGATTATTTTAAAATAGCTTTTCACTATGACTATATTACTAATGTACATACAGTATAGTGCAAGTAGTGTAGCTCAAAAATTAGAGGTAGTAAAAACATTCTGAAATCATTTTAGTTTTTCTTGACCTCAAATTAGTAATGTATGACTATTAGTAATGTATGACTATTAGTGATGTATGACCATTAGTAATGTATGACTATTAGTAATGTATGACTATTAGTAATGTATGACTATTAGTGATGTATGACCATTAGTAATGTATGACTGACTATTTTTAGAAAGGAAACAAATTAAAAGTATTAATTTGTTGTACAGTGTAATCAGATCTAACTAATTTATTAAAACTATCCCAAATATTATATATATGTGTGTGTATATATATATATATATATATATATATATATACACACAGTATTTTTCTCCTGATAATTTTTGTCAGATTTAAGTAACTTCAATCTCCGCTTCATACAAATCTTCCCGCAAGTATAATGGAATATTACTACGAGTTTCCAGGTTATCTCCGTGCAGAATACGGGCTGTGTTTTCCTCAGACACTGCGGGTTGTTGCATACTAGATGGAGGCGCCGCGCAGAGGAGGAGCGGCTAACACCAGGACACTGCGTGCCGTGATGGAGCAGCTGCTGATACTGGAACGGAGGACGGAGGCTGTGGGAAGATTTTGCCGCAGGACAACAACAAAACATGAAAGATGGATGAATCTGCTGAACAAAACCTCCGATCTCAGCAAAGTCGAACGCGATAAATGATTAATGGCAGAAATCCCCAAATAGGTGTTAATTATACAAAATAACTTTACCTCCATCTGTCCCAGGCAGACGTCCCTGCGTTTCCATTTATCAGCCGCCCAGTCCGTCCCCTACATTGCTCTCTGCCTGCCAGTAACCTGCCTGAGTGGTCGGGGACCACCCAAGACCCCACAGCCACTGGCTGCCACTAAACCGTTCCTTACAGAGAACCCTCTACAAGCTGTCTCCCTCCGTAATCTCATTTATTCTTTGGGGTTTTTTTTATGTTCAGTTCCGAATATTTTCCCTGAAGCAAAATTAACAAACTGAGCTGCTCCCATTCATCTTGCTGGGCACTAATTAGATTGTGATAATGTGAAAGTGCGTCTGTTGGTATTTAATCATACACATGGACCCTCCAAGGTAATGGGCTGGAATTAAAAAGGAGACGATATTGTCCTGTCACTGGCCTAGTAATGTCAGCATCCCCCAGTGGTAAAGTGGGACAAATTAGGCCACAACTAAAGAGGATTCTGGGCCTGATTCAGACCCGCTTGCGAGCGCTATGCGCTCGCAAGCAGGTCGATGGTGGCCCAGTGCGCATGCGCACGACGGAGCCGGCTCCGTCGTGCACATGCGCGAGACCCGGATAGCAATGGCCAAGCCGTCGCTCCGGGTCTCGTACCAAAGGGGGCGTGCTGTCGATGTTGAGTGACAGCGCGCCCCCTTTGGTGGGCGGGCCGGGGGCGTGGCTGCCCAGATGGAGGCATTCCCATGGGAACGCCTACCGTCTGGGGCCGGCCCAACTGACATCACAAGTGATGTCAGTGGGAGTGCTCTCGGCTCTGTTAGAGCCAAATGCACTCTAGGGCTTGCGGCAATGAGACCCTACCGCAAGGGTCTCGCCGCAAGCCCGATGGTCGCGATGGTCTTGACCATCACGACCATCATCATGGCCGCTCGCATAAGGTGTGGGCGGTAACAGTTATGCCAAGAGGCCGCAACAATAAAAAAAAAAACGCTCTGATTCAGAACGGGCGCTCATTCAGAGCGTCCGGCTCTGAATCAGGCCCTGTGTTTGAAAGACAATCAGTTTGGTCAGCGTGGACCCTCTGTCTGACTCATGGCCGCCAGGCGCAGCTATATAGGCAAACAACAGTTTAAATGAAGCCGCCACCCACGATCCAGCACACATTGCTTAGGGGAAGGTGATCGCCCGGAACACACTGTCAGAACGCACGCCTGGTCTGAGCTTAGGTAGTGGAAATCAATACGTCTTCCAAACCAGGAAAGTATTTAAATTTGTGGGCGGGATGTATAAAGCCTGAAGTGCAGTCAGAATTCAGAAAAACCGTTTTTTAGAGCTTTGACCGCATTCCCATGTGTAAAGCTCTGCAATGTATTGCATTCAGAGCCGTATCTAGATTTTTTGATGCCCTGGGCCAGAAAGAGCATCGGTCAAATAGGGACATGCAATAGAACACGCACCCGAAAAAGGGGAGTGGCCTCATGGGGAAGGGTCATGACAAATCTGATTTGTCCAGGTCCCGTACGATGATGCTGGGATTCTCATCCCGTTGTACCACTGTAATCCAGGAGTCACTGCTAAATACAGTATAAATCCAATGGCTGCATTGATGTTACACAATAATTACTGTATGTAGTATAATTCATCAGCTCTAGATGTAGGAGAGCACCTACATCGACATTTGTCCATCAGATCAGCTGTACACAGGCCTGGAGCCGGCAGTGTAGATCACTGACTGAAGGTATAGAAAGAGCACTGCTTGTAGTGTATATGGAGCAAATAGCGGTGGGGAGATCCGTGTATGTACCCTGCGCCGGCAGCTGGACTCACCAGCAAAGGTACTCAAGGTGTGCTGGTAACACAGTGGCTGTGTTCAGGGCTGCCATCAGAAATTGTGGGGCAGATAGCTCCATGTGTGAAGTGTCTGACTGCCATGTGAGAGGTGAGAGGTTTGAGTCCCGTGTATGACATTTTGAAATGTGTGTGTTAAATAAAAGAGGATGTGACTGCAGATGCTTGGGGGAGGTGGCCAGATGGAGGAGGAGTCTGCCAGTGAGGAGATAGGGGGGGGCAGGAGATGTAAGGGATGAAAGAAGAGAAAGCTACAAGTGAGAATGATTATAAACAGAAAATCGTCAGGCTCGAATAGCGCCCCTGCCCTGCGTTGCCCTGTGCCATAGCACATGGCGCACTATCCTATGGACCCGGTAAGCAATGTCATCTGCAGATGGCATTGCCCAATAGAAGCCATGGGGCTTCTTATCGCAGTGTGCTGTGAGAGGGATCCATTCGGATGCCTCCCAGCACCCCTCGCAGGTCGCGTGCATCATATGACGCATTCGCAGAGGGAATTTTGGACTGTAAACCTGAAAGTCCCTCTATCACAAAGGACAGCTCTTATCGGGAGACCTGTCCTTTGCGATTTTAATTTCATTTCTAGGTACATACTGGCATTATTAATGGCAGAGTGTACCCAATAAGTGCCAGGCTTAGTACATCCATCTTAGTACAACCTGCCAAAAGAGTATTGGAATAATACCAACAGAAAAGAAATATGCTGGGTTTTATCCATTTTATACATGGTACCAGCTGTGTGGCGATATTAATGCTGTTATATACAGTATGTATACAAAACAGAAAGACAGTTGCTTATCACCATTGCAAATAAAAGCATGGGGACTGTTATTAATGTTAGTGGAATGGCAGTGATTCGATTAAGGATGTGATTGAAGTGGTTGGGGCTAGTAATGGCATATACCCAATGCCTGGGCTTGATCAAGCAAAAGCCAATCAAAACAGTAGCTCATAGGATTAGACCAATCTCTAGCCAATCAGAAAATACAGAAAACTATAGGGCAGGTGATAACACACACCAATGATGATGCCTTGTAGAAATCTGGGTACCGGTGCCGCCGCCGAGGTGTGTGCGTCTCCAGATCTGTATGGCTCTGCATATGGGCGCAAATACCCTTTTTTTCTGCAATGTCTGCATGGCCCGATAAAGCAACTTAATGTGAGCAGATAGGTTACTCTAGCACAGGCCTGGCCAACCTTGCCAGAGTTTTAGCATCCCCTAATAGCAAAACTGTGGCAAGGCATGCTGGGACTTGTAGTTTCACAACAGCTGGAGAGCCACAGGTTGGCCAGGCCTGCTCTAGCACTCAGGACTGGGACTGAATTACGCACAAGGTAACCGAATGTCCTACTACCTAAGGCTCATACATTTTTGTTCTGCCAAGAACAGGCTGTACTCCAACATTTCACATGTCAACCCCCCAAAGTGTACCTAAGCCTACTTGATTGGTTGATACAGTTTACAATACTTTTGTGCTTTTTGCCTGTTTTTAAGACAAGCCATTACTATCACTATTAAATATCATTGGGGGAGAGGGGGATTCTATTTGGCACAATATGCTACCATGCTTCAACGCGACAACCAGCCGCGCTCATATCAGCCAATCACAGTAGTGCTGAGAACTTGCGATGTCGGCGTGTTGTGATGGACCTTTTCCGGAACTGCGCATGGCCTCGATGTGGGGAATTGAATTCCTCTCATTGAAAGACAGCTCTGAAATGTGACAAATTTTAATACAAGAATCCTGATATATGAAGTAATAGAATTCTTTGGTGGAATTGGCCGGAAGCAGCTGGGATACAGTGAAGGACAAAGAACAAAGCTCTTTCTGCTGGTAAACAGTCGTCAGGCTGAGCGCACGGTTCTTTGTACTGTGTCACATCAGAAATGAATGAATACACATTTATTTTTTTTATTCATTAACATTGTAGCACATCAGCTTTGTAAGTGTGTGAGCATGGGGTCACGGTGCAGCGGGTTTAATGCTTATTGTGCAGAGGAACACAACGCATAAGCCGCTATCCTTTAAAACAAGGCTGTCATGTATTTTTCTGACCTTGGCGTCTTGTTGGGAACAAAAACTACGGCTACTGCAATGGGCTAGTGAGATTCAGGACATAGGCTACAGGGTTCATTTACAGTAACAGTGCTGCTGTAGCTATGACGGAAGATAGATGCATGTGAAAATAAGCCGTCGGTCTAAATGCCAGCCGCCGCTTTCCCGACTGTCTAATCCTGGTAGGGGTCTAATGACAGGCATCGAATGCCTGTCATTTTACCTACACCGGGAGGGGGGGGGAGGTTTAGGTTAGGGGCCCCCGGGGGGACTTAGGGTTAGGAACCCCAACGGGAGGGTTTGGCTTAGGCTAGGGGATGGGGGGTTAGGTTTATGCGCTTACAGGGAGGGTTAGGCACTTGGGGGGAGGTTAGGGTTAGGCACCCCTAAGGGAGGGTTAGGGTTACGGGGGGGAATAGGTTAGTAAATAGTTAAAATATTTACCTTTCGGGATTTTCACCGGTGGTATTCCATACCGGTCCCGGTCGAGCAGACGATACACATAGGGGCGAAGGACCCACAGTACGATCTTCATGTTCGGCTATTTGCGTCAACACTGTATGAATACGGCTGGAATGACCATGTCCAGTTCTGTCAGCTGAGTGACAGGGTTGCGGTGAAACTGGGAACACTAAGAACTTGCTGGGAAAATGTGCAACATTTTGTGGGCAAATGCAGAAATAGAGGTTTATATTGCTGAACAAATATGAAAACGTATCTAGTAAAAACATTAGCGGCCCGAGGGGCAGTAGCTCGATTGTCCCTTATCACCAGCCAGTCCTACACAAAGGCTCCATCTTCAGTCACAGTAACGTGCAGTTTAGATCTTATTACCCTTTTCGCTAAGAACAAGTGTAGATGTGCCTGAACGCAGGGGTGTTGTGGGATGGGGGAGGTTAAGATTACCTGGGCTTTTGGAGGGTCCTAGGTCGGCTGCTTAGGATGACAAATGTCCCCTTTGCACTGCATACTTTTTCTTTTTTTGGGGAGAGGGGGCTTGACGACACCCCTCCAGTACCCGGGCCATGTTCATCTCTCGGTGGCCCTGCCTGCACACCCATGGCCCAGGGATTAGGGGCCCAGACATCAGATGGCTACAGACCTTTATTTTGGCTATGCAGGAACATTGTTATCTATCAGTTTGATAGATTGGGGCTGTAACAGGCACCTATTTATTTAACATGGGACAAATCAATAGGTGACTGAGGTGGCGCACTATATAAACACTATCGATACCGATTTCTTTAACTTCTTACTCTCACATTAGTACGACATGTGTTTCATTTGCCACATATTTGTGTTTTGGATTTTCTACATGAGGGCAGCCCTCATAGACTCCTTCTCTCTCATACAGGGAAGGTGGTGTCAGATCCCGATTTGGGGAGAGCTGAAGAGTACTAGATCCATGGGCGAAGCTGTGGCAGATCCCAGCGATAATGTGACCTCCCCTAGTTTTCTAGTGTAGGGATGGTCAATAACCCTCACCCCCTTAGAGGCCTTTTATCTGCCAGTCTAGGCTGGAAGAGTTGTTTTCCCTGTTGATGTCCTACATGAGCCTCCTGTGTACGAACACGCTCTCGCTGGTCATAAACCCGGAAGTCTTCTATTTCCTTGGTCAGCTCTTATCAGAATAGAACTCCCGGACGGTAAGTATTCCTGCTTACCGGTAATCACTGATGCCGTCAGGAAGGGGAATAAGGGTGGATGTGTCAGAATTTCCTTTCACAAATTGACACATTGTATCAAACCAGTTCTAAAGAGTGGAAACGTGAACAAGGGGAGAAGTTGTCCCTAGCAACAATTAATCAAGTTGTCCCTAGCTAGCATTTATCAAGTACATGCTGTAAAATGATAGGTTGAAGCTGATTGGTTGCTTTGGGAATGATCTCTACTTGTCCACTCTCCAGGAGGTTTGATACATTCATGATCTCCTCTATAGTGACTGAGAACTGCAATCTGGGCTCTAACAAACAGAAAAAGAAAATACAATGTGCAATTCAGGTTCTCCTTCAGATCAGCACTTGAAGGCTGTGTAAACTGTATTACAAAGTCTGTAAGGTATTGGGGAAAGTGACGTCTGAATATCTTCACACTTTTGCAAAGAAAGAAAGAAAGAAAGAAAATCACATAAAATGCCATAATGACATTAAACTGCTGAGGGTCACGTCTGCAGAATCTCATGATCTGACTCTGGAGATTTAGGGCTCTTACATTAAGCGTCTCTCTATTCTTCTGTACTGAAATATGAAATGGGGAGATAAGAGCATAAATTGTGACACAGACAGACAGCAGCCATCTCCATACAACACAATGAAATCAAGGACCCTGAAACAAATGTTACTATTTTTTTTCATATATAATTCTCTTCTACTGTTATGTTATTGTGTGTAAGGTAGAGAGAGTTTTTTGAGAGGAGAAGAGCACATTGGAAAATATTCAGGACTCACACTGTTCCCATAAATGGTGCGCCAGGGTTGATGGGAAGTAGTAACAGAGGGCCTAATTCAGAGCCGGACGCTCTGAACGAGCACCCGCTCTGAATCAGGGCGTTTTTTATTTATTTTTGGTGTCCTCCTGGATGATCGCATAGCTGTGGGTTACCACCCACAGCTTATGTGAGCGTCCATGATGATGGTTGCGATGGTCAAGACCATCGCGACCATCGGGCTTGCGACGAGACCCTGCGGTAGGGTCTCGCTGCCGCAAGCCCTGGAGTGATTTTGGCTCTGTCAGAGCCAAAATCACTCCCACTGACATCACTAGTGATGTCAGTGGGGCCGGACCCAGATGGTTGGCATTCCCATGGGAACGCCTCCGTCTGGGCAGTCACGCCCCGGCATGCCCACCAAAGGGGGCGTGCTGTCACTCACCATCGACAGCACGCCCCCCTTTGGTGCGAGACCCTGAGCGACGGCTTCCCCGTATAATTTTTGCAGTGTCTTGTGTGAGATATGGTCGAATTTTGGATATGTTTGTTTAGATGTATGTAACATGAGTTTGAGACAGATTGAATGTGGGGAACAGAGGACAGTTCAGAGTCAAGGATGACACCAAGGCAGTGGACTTGTGGGGTGGGGTTGATTGTAGAGTTGTCAACAATGACAGAGAGATCAGGATGGTAACTACTATTGGCCGGTGGAAATATAATTAATTCTATTCTGGATATATTAAGTTTGAGGTGGCGAGATGCCATCCAAGATTAAATGGCAGAGAGACATTCAGTGACACGGACCAGCACAGATGGTGATAAATCTGGGGAGGATAGGTAGATCTGAGTACCATCTGCATACAAATGGTGATACATCTGGTAAGGATAGGTAGATTTGAGTATCGTCCGCGTACAGATGGTACTGATCACCAAAAGAGCTGATCAGTTTGCCAAGAGAGGTGGTATAGATTGAGAATCTAAGACTGAGTCTTGCGGTCTCCAACTGATAGAGGTAGCGAAGAGGAGGCAGAATCAGAAAAGTGAACAGTGAAAGAGCGAATAGATAGGTAGGATGAGAACCAAGAAAGGTCTGTGTCCTGGAGACCTAGGGATTGTAGTGTTTGTATGAGAAGAGAGTGGTCAGCAGTGTCAAAGGCAGCAGAGAGATCTAGAAGTGAGTAATGGCCTTTAGCCTTTTCAGTAACCAGACCAATTACTACCTTAGTCAGTGCTGTCTCTGTGGAGTGTTGGGAGCGAAAGCCTGACTGAAGTGGGTCCAATAAGTTGTGGGTGTTAAGAAAGTGTGTGAGGCGAGTGTAGGCAAGTCTCTCCAGTAGCTTGGAGGGGCAAGGGAGCTGGGAAATCGGATGGTAATTTGAGACAGAATTAGGGTCAGAATTTTGTTTTTTAGAATGGGAGTGATCACTGCATGCTTGAACAGTGATGGAAAGATACCAATAGAGAGAGGGAGATTACAGATTTTAGTTAAGTGTGGGATAAGTACAGGAGACAGAGTTTTACTGATATGCGAGGGTATAAGATAAAGAGGAGAGGTAATAGAGTAGGAGGATGAGAAGAGTGCAGATACTTCTCCTTCATTTGTGGGGTCAAATGAAGAGAATGTGCCAGCGGGTTCACGTAAGAAATTGAGCGGGTCACTGGCTGAGGGAGTGCATACCATTTCATTTAGGATATTATCAATCTTGTCCTTGAAATAGGAAGCAAGCTCATGTGCACTGATAGTAGCAGGTGGGTTGGGTGACGGAGGGGTAAGAAGCAATTTAAATGTATTAAAAAGTGGCTAGGGATTAGAGGCTTGGGCAGAGATGAGAGATTGGAAATATGTTTGTTTGGCAGTGTCCAGAGCATTACAGTAAGAGTGGTAGAAAGTCTTAAATGTGAGGAAGTCACTTGGAGTATGAGATTTACGCCACTGACGTTCTACTTTACGTGAGAGTTTTTGTAGGTGTCTTGTCAATTTGGAATGCCCCGGCCATCTTGGTAAGGGAACAGAAGTGTCCCTATAGGAGCCATCTTGTTGGAGACTGTGCAGTAGCACTCTCCACTTCTAACATAAATGTCCCCTCTCTACACCTCTACCTCCTTTTAATAACGACAATTTGCAACTTGAAATTTTGTTTCCTAAAAAAAGTGCTTGCAAAAAGAGTGTATTTGCTCCCAAACGCAGAGCTCGTGCTGTGCCTGATATGCATCCGGGTAGGCAATAGTAACATACGCAACTGCTTTAGGCTAGGTACACATTGCAGACACTTACACCCCACTTGCAACCATGTTGTAAAGCATTTATTTTATATGCAACAAACGCATTTGCTATTTGAAATGCTAAATTCTCTTTCATACAGCAGAAACTCTGTGTCTCTACATGCAAGGAATAAATTCCTTAAACATGTTCACAAAAGAACGTTCTATGCCTGAGGGAGTGACAAAGAAACCACTAACCAGTGTTAGGGGAGCATTTTCAAACAGCCAATCGCAAGTGCTTTGCTAGTGCCCGCCATTATCATCATCTGGCCTCTGTCCATACCCTTGACAACCCACAAATGATTCGGCATTCCCAAGCATAGCTCCATCTTTTTTCAGGTCTGCATGTGTTTGTACGATCCGTCCTCCCAGGCGCTGGAGGCTGGCATAAGTGGCAGACAGCAGGAGACTGGCATGGGCACATATGCAAATTTACGTCAATTTCAAGCCAATTATTTTCAGCCCCTAATCTACCAATATTTAAGTACACTTTTATAATAAAGTTCCCTCTATATTGAATTGATTCTGTACTCTACTAAACGCAAATTAAACTAATTTTACTAATAATACATTTAGGTGGAAAGTTTGCACAACATTAATAGCAACCAATCAGACCATTGCTTTCATTGTCTAACAGATTATTTAATTGATAATTGGTTGTTGGGAGTGAATGCAAATTTTGCACCTAAAAGCATTGTTAGTGTATGAGACCTTGGGCCTGATTATGAGTTGGAAGCAGCGGAGTGAAGTTGAACCACCCACATAGGAGGCGATATTCACATACATTCAAGTTTCCATGGTGCAACCGATGGTGGCATCTAAAAAGTCGCACCAAGCGGTATTTCAGCATCTATGGACGCTGACAGTGGGCGTCTCAGTCCTGCATTCGGATGCATGGATGTACACCAGGGAAGGACTTTGTACGGTATTTGCATAAAGACGCAGGCGTGATTGCAGCAAAAGATACAGCCATGTCTGCGCCCAAATCGGAATGTCGCCACCCAAATCGGAATCGGAATTCACTAAAGTGAATCTCCTAGGGTACTTATCTCCCAACCCAGGAGCTATCAGCGGCCGGTACCATTGGATAGACCCACTCCCAGCATATCTGCCATACATAAAACTCTGACGACAACATATACTAGAAAAGATAATCAAAATCTTTAATACATTCTCTGACAATATCACAGGGCAATTTGGGGAGGGCGTCTCACGAGGTTGGCACGTAAGCAGAAAATACTCATTACAAACAGTAGAAAACATACATGCTTTTTTTTTGTCACAATCTGAGTCCACGGCATGGCCCCCGCCGACCAGGCTTGGACAGATCCCCAGAGGCGGGGTTTTTCTTAAACCCACTTCCTGTCAATGGAGAGCCCACCCAACGCCCTTTCCTCCAGGGGGGCTGCGGGCAAATGGAGAGAAATCAAACACAAACAGCAGAGTCCTCCGACAGAAAAAAGGAAATAATGCAGAAAGAGAACATGCATTCGGAGACAGAACAACGGCGGACATCAGCCAATCACATACCAGATCCTGACAGCCAATCACGCTCAGAAGTGGTCTGTGCTTAACACACAGTTTTTGGTTTTTTAAAACAAAAAAAAAACAACCCTCGTTTCTCGATGATGGAGAACGGAATTTAAAATTAACGGACAAAGTGGACAATAAAAAAGGTGACAAAATAATATGAAAATAAAATAAATGGGATCTTGGTAAGCGTCAACTGGATCAATGAATGGACCATATAGGGAACAGGGGGGCAACATGGAAGCCAGGTAATCGAAGTGCTTGTTGGTGGGGGTGGAAAATGAACTCCCCACATGGTGAAATAAATATCAGTCATGAAAGAGTAGGAGTTGGTATGTAAAAAGGTCTCAGAAACTGTACAGAACGCTTTGAGTCTGATGGTCCCCTAAAAAAAGGCAAAAGAGCCCTGGTAACTCCCGCTCACAAACTTGTTTCACGCGGGGCTGGGAGCTCATCCCTTGGTCTGGCTCCTGAGATACTAGCCAGGAATAGTTCAGATGGCTTGCATGAAGCAGCTTCCCCCAGTACTCAAGGGCTGTGCACCACTATATCTTAGCAGCTCCTCTCCTCCCATGATTGGACGCCTTTGGGAGAGGCACAGGTGGAGGGGGAGCAAGCCGCACCACACAACGCAGGAGTGATAATGTAGCCGCTCCTTCCATCTTACACGTCCAGGTCGCCTATATCACCAGGTTGTTGTAGCTGACATATTTTTTCTTTGTTGCTGGACCTAAAGGAAAGAAGAAAACAAAAAAAATAAAGAAATTAGGAGATACAGGAACTCAGGTCGCTGAAGGATTTCAGAGAACGGTATTTTAAGGTCATTTTGTAAATATGCAATGCAATTTGAACACAAGAAATTGGACATTTAGCTGCATGTTTAGAACGTAACGGTCGCCTACACACTGGACCTCATTCAGAGCCGATCGCAAAATGCGAGCGCTCGCTCTGAATGAAGGTGGCCGCTTCTATGTTCAGAGCCGGCCTCCTGGCCGCTCGCTAGGCTGTGGGTGGCCACCCACAGCTTTAGCGAGCGGCCAGGTTGATGGTCGCGATGGTCAAGACCATCGTGACCATCGGGGTTTGCGACGAGACCCTTGTGGTATCTCGTCTACCGCAAGCCCCAGCAAGCTTTCGGCTCTAGAAGAGGCGGAAGTTCACCACTGACATCACGAGTGATGTCAGTGGGGCCGCCCCCAAAACAGCAGGCGTTCGCCTCCGTTTGGTCATCCACCCGCCTACAAAACGGTGCGAGCTGTCGATCACCATCGACAGCCGCCCCTTTTGTAGTGAGCCCCGGAGCAAGAGAATTTCTCTCTCGCTCCGGGGCTTGCGCATGCGCAGTGCGGCCGCTGCGCATGTGCGCAGGGCCTCAACATCAACCTGCTTGCGGGCGCAGAGATGCTTGCGAGCGGGTCTGAATGAGACCCACAGTGAGGATAACACAGGGCTGGTAATAAAATGGGCGGACATTACTCGAACGAAACACGCCTGGGAATTTTTTTTTTATTTCTGCAAATATGCTGAGCTGCATTGGAACATGCCCTTGTTCATCTTTGCCCATGTGACAATGCCCCTACATATTATCCTTCTGCCTCTCCGGACATTAGTATAGCTGCAATAAGAATTTGTCCATTAGTTCTGTGCGCTAGTTTTATGAACATAAACAGTGTGACTTCATGCCAGATACGCTATGAGAATCGGCAAACTTTCAACTGTGCATCAGTCATTAGTTTCTAAAGAGGTGCCTTAGTGATGTCACTTGTTCCTGGGAAGTTACCTTGGTGATGTCACTAGTTCCTGGGAAGTTACATCGGTAATGTTATTAGTTCCTGGGGAGCTGTCTCAGTGATGTCACTAGCTCCCATAAAGTTACCTCAGTAATGTCACCAATTCCTAGAGACTTGCCTTGCCTCAGTGATGTCACCAGTTCCTAAAGAGTTGCCTTGCATCTGTGATGTCACTAGTTCCTGGGGAGTTACTTCAGTGATGTCACTAGCTCATAGGGAGTTACCTCAGTGATGTTGTCAGTTCCTGGGGAGTTACATCAGTGATGTTGTTAGTTCCAGGGGAGTTACCTCAGTGATGTTGTTAGTTCCTGGGGAGTTACCTCAGTGATGTTGTTAGTTCCTGGGGAGTTACCTCAGTGATGTCAATAGTTCCTGGGGAGTTACCTCAGCGATATCACTAGTTCCTGGGGAGTTACCTCAGTGATGTCACTAGTTCCTGGGGAGTTACCTCAGTGATATCACTAGTTCCTGGGGAGTTACCTCAGATTTATCACTAGTTCCTGGGGAGTTACCTCAGTGATGTCACTAGTTCCTGGGGAGTTACCTCAGAGATATCACTAGTTCCCGGGGAGTTACCTCAGTGATATCACTAGTTCCTGGGGAGTTACCTCAGTGATATCACTAGTTCCTGGGGAGTTACCTCAGTTATGTTTTTAGTTCCTGGGGAGTTACCTCAGTGATGTCACTAGTTCCTGGGGAGTTACCTCAGATTTATCACTAGTTCCTGGGGAGTTACCTCAGTGATGTCACTAGTTCCTGGAGAGTTACCTCTGAGATATCACTAGTTCCTGGGGAGTTACCTCAGTGATGTCACTAGTTCCTGGGGAGTTACCTCAGAGATATAATTTGTTCCTGGGGAGTTACCTCAGAGAAATCACTAGTTCCTGTGAAGTTACCTCAGAGATATCACTAGTTCCTGGGGAGTTACCTCAGTGATATCACTAGTTCCTGGGGAGTTACCTCAGAGATATCACTAGTTTCTGGAGAGTTACCTCAAATTTATCACTAGTTCCTGGGGAGTTACCTCAGTGATGTCACTAATTCCTGGGGAGTTACCTCAGAGATATCACTAGTTCCCGGGGAGTTACCTCAGTGATATCACTAGTTCCTGGGGAGTTACCTTAGAGATATCACTAGTTCCTGGGGAGTTACCTCAGTTATGTTGTTAGTTCCTGGGGAGTTACCTCAATGATGTCACTAGTTCCTGGGGAGTTACCTCAGATTTATCACTAGTTCCTGGGGAGTTACCTCAGTGATGTTGTTAGTTCCTGGGGAGTTACCTCAGTGATGTCACTAGTTCCTGGGGAGTTACCTCAGCGATATCACTAGTTCCTGGGGAGTTACCTCAGTGATGTCACTAGTTCCTGGGGAGTTACCTCAGTGATATCACTAGTTCCTGGGGAGTTACCTCAGATTTATCACTAGTTCCTGGGGAGTTACCTCAGAGATATCACTAGTTCCCGGGGAGTTACCTCAGTGATATCACTAGTTCCTGGGGAGTTACCTCAGTGATATCACTAGTTCCTGGGGAGTTACCTCAGTTATGTTGTTAGTTCCTGGGGAGTTACCTCAGTGATGTCACTAGTTCCCGGGGAGTTACCTCAGATTTATCACTAGTTCCTGGGGAGTTACCTCAGTGATGTCACTAGTTCCTGGAGAGTTACCTCAGAGATATCACTAGTTCCTGGGGAGTTACCTCAGTGATGTCACTAGTTCCTGGGGAGTTACCTCAGAGATATAATTTGTTCCTGGGGAGTTACCTCACAGAAATCACTAGTTCCTAGGAAGTTACCTCAGAGATATCACTAGTTTCTGGAGAGTTACCTCAAATTTATCACTAGTTCCTGGGGAGTTACCTCAGTGATGTCACTAGTTCCTGGGGAGTTACCTCAGAGATATCACTAGTTCCCGGGGAGTTACCTCAGTGATATCACTAGTTCCTGGGGAGTTACCTTAGAGATATCACTAGTTCCTGGGGAGTTACCTCAGTTATGTTGTTAGTTCCTGGGGAGTTACCTCAGTGATGTCACTAGTTCCTGGGGAGTTACCTCAGTGATGTCACTAGTTCCTGGGGAGTTACCTCAGTGATGTCACTAGTTCCTGGGGAGTTACCTCAGATTTATCACTAGTTCCTGGGGAGTTACCTCAGTGATGTCACTAGTTCCTGGAGAGTTACCTCAGAGATATCACTAGTTCCTGGGGAGTTACCTCAGAGATATCACTAGTTTCTGGAGAGTTACCTCATTGATGTCACTAGTTCATAGGGAGCTACATCAGTGATTTTGTTAGTTCCTGGGGAGTTACCTCAGTGATATCACTAGTTCCTGGGGAGTTACCTCAGAGATATCACTAGTTCCTGGGGAGTTACCTCAGAGATATCACTAGTTTCTGGAGAGTTACCTCATTGATGTCACTAGTTCCTGGGGAGTTACCTCAGTGATGTCACTAATTCCTGGGGAGTTACCTCAGTGATGTCACTAATTCCTGGGGAGTTACCTCAGTGATGTCACTAGTTCCTGGGGAGTTACCTCAGTGATATCACTAGTTCCTGGGGAGTTACCTCAGTGATGTCACTAATTCCTGGGGAGTTACCTCAGTGATATCACTAGTTCCTGGGGAGTTACATCAGTGATTTTGTTAGTTCCTGGGGAGTTACATCATTGATGTCACTAGTTCCTTGGGAGTTACCTCAGTGATGTCACTAATTCCTGGGGAGTTACCTCAGTGATATCACTAGTTCCAGGGGATGTCACTAATTCCTGGGGAGTTACCTCAGTGATGTCACTAATTCCTGGGGAGTTACCTCAGTGATATCACTAGTTCCTGGGGAGTTACCTCAGTGATATCACTAGTTCCTGGGGAGTTACGTCAGAGATATCACTAGTTCCCGGGGAGTTACCTCAGTGATATCACTAGTTGCAGGGGAGTTACATCAGTGATTTTTTTAGTTCCTGGGGAGTTACCTCATTGAAGTCACTAGTTCCTTGGGAGTTACCTCAGTGATGTCACTAATTCCTGGGGAGTTACGTCCGAGATATCATTAGTTCCCGGGGAGTTACCTCAGTGATATCACTAGTTCCAGGGGAGTTACCTCAGTGATATCACTAGTTCCTGGGGAGTTACCTCAGAGATATCACTAGTTCCTGGGGAGTTACCTCAGAGATATCACTAGTTCCTGGGGAGTTACCTCTGAGATATCACTAGTTCCTGGGGAGTTACCTCAGAGATATCACTATTTCCTGGGGAGTTACCTCAGTGATATCACTAGTTCCTTGGGAGTTACCTCAGATATATCACTAGTTCCTGGGGAGTTACCTCAGAGATATCACTAGTTCCTGGGGAGTTACCTCAGAGATATCACTAGTTCCTGGGGAGTTACCTCAGAGATATCACTAGTTCCTGGGGAGTTACCTCAGAGATTTCACTAGTTCCTGGGGAGTTACCTCAGTGATGTCACTAGTTCCTTGGGAGTTACCTCAGTGATGTCACTAATTCCTGGGGAGTTACCTCAGTGATATCACTAGTTCCTGGGGAGTTACCTCAGTGATATCACTAGTTCCAGGGGATGTCACTAATTCCTGGGGAGTTACCTCAATGATGTCACCAATTCCTGGGGAGTTACCTCAGTGATATCACTAGTTCCTGGGGAGTTACCTCAGTGATATCACTAGTTCCTGGGGAGTTACGTCAGAGATATCACTAGTTCCCGGGGAGTTACCTCAGTAATATCACTAGTTGCTGGGGAGTTACATCAGTGATTTTGTTAGTTCCTGGGGAGTTACCTCATTGATGTCACTAGTTCCTTGGGAGTTACGTCAGAGATATCACTAGTTCCCGGGGAGTTACCTCAGTGATATCACTAGTTCCTGGGGAGTTACCTCAGTGATATCACTAGTTCCTGGGGAGTTACCTCAGCGATATCACTAGTTCCTGGGGAGTTACCTCAGAGATATCACAAGTTCCTGGGGAGTTACCTCAGAAATATCACTAGTTGCTGGGGAGTTACCTCAGAGATATCTCTAGTTCCTGGGGAGTTACCTCAGTGATGTCACTAGTTCCTTGAGAGTTACCTCAGTGATGTCACTAATTCCTGGGGATGTCACTAATTCCTGGGGAGTTACCTCAGTGATATCACTAGTTCCTGGGGAGTTACCTCAGATATATAATTTGTTCCTGGGGAGTTACCTCAGTGATGTCACTAATTCCTGGGGAGTTACGTCAGTGATATCACTAGTTCCTGGGGAGTTACCTCACTGATATCACTAATTCCTGGGGAGTTACCTCAGTTATGTCACTAGTTCCTGGGGAGTTACCTCAGATATATCACTAGTTCATAGGGAGTTACATCAGTGATTTTGTTAGTTCCTGGGGAGTTACCTCAGTGATATCACTAGTTCCTGGGGAGTTACCTCAGTGATATCACTAGTTCCTGGGGAGTTACCTCAGAGATATCACTAGTTCCTGGGGAGTTACCTCATTGATGTCACTAGTTCCTTGGGAGTTACGTCAGTGATATCAATAATTCCTGAGGAGTTACCTCAGTGATATCACTCGTTCCTGGGGAGTTACCTCAGTGATATCACTAGTTCCTGGGGAGTTACCTCAGAGATATCACTAGTTCCTGGGGAGTTACCTCAGAGATATCACTAGTTCCTGGGGTGTTACCTCAGAGATATCACTAGTTCCTGGGGAGTTACCTCAGTGATGTCACTAGTTCCTGGGGAGTTACCTCAGTGATGTCACTAATTCCTGGGGAGTTACCTCAGTGATATCACTAGTTCGTGGGGAGTTACCTCAGTGATATCACTAGTTCCTGGGGATGTCACTAATTCCTGGGGAGTTACCTCAGTGATATCACTAGTTCCTGGGGAGTTACCTCAGAGATATAATTTGTTCCTGGGGAGTTACCTCAGTGATGTCACTAATTCCTGGGGAGTTACCTCAGTGATGTTTCTAATTCCAGGGGAGTTACCTCAGTGATATCACTAGTTCCTGGGGAGTTATCTCAGAGATATCACTAGTTCCTGGGGAGTTACCTCAGAGATATCACTAGTTCCTGGGGAGTTACCTCAGAGATATCACTAGTTCCTGGGGAGTTACCTCAGAGATATCACTAGTTCCTGGGGAGTTACCTCAGTGATATCACTAGTTCCTGGGGAGTTACCTCAGAGATATCACTAGTTCCTGGGGAGTTACCTCAGAGATATCACTAGTTCCTGGGGAGTTTACTCAGAGATATCACTAGTTCCTGGGGAGTTACCTCAGAGATTTCACTAGTTCCTGGGGAGTTACCTCAGAGATATCACTAGTTCCTGGGGAGTTACCTCAGTGATGTCACTAGTTCCTGGGGAGTTACCTCAGAGATATAATTTGTTCCTGGGGAGTTACCTCACAGAAATCACTAGTTCCTGGGAAGTTACCTCAGAGATATCACTAGTTTCTGGAGAGTTACCTCAAATTTATCACTAGTTCCTGGGGAGTTACCTCAGTGATGTCACTAGTTCCTGGGGAGTTACCTCAGAGATATCACTAGTTCCCGGGGAGTTACCTCAGTGATATCACTAGTTCCTGGGGAGTTACCTTAGAGATATCACTAGTTCCTGGGGAGTTACCTCAGTTATGTTGTTAGTTCCTGGGGAGTTACCTCAGTGATGTCACTAGTTCCTGGGGAGTTACCTCAGATTTATCACTAGTTCCTGGGGAGTTACCTCAGTGATGTCACTAGTTCCTGGAGAGTTACCTCAGAGATATCACTAGTTCCTGGGGAGTTACCTCAGAGATATCACTAGTTTCTGGAGAGTTACCTCATTGATGTCACTAGTTCATAGGGAGCTACATCAGTGATTTTGTTAGTTCCTGGGGAGTTACCTCAGTGATATCACTAGTTCCTGGGGAGTTACCTCAGAGATATCACTAGTTCCTGGGGAGTTACCTCAGAGATATCACTAGTTTCTGGAGAGTTACCTCATTGATGTCACTAGTTCCTGGGGAGTTACCTCAGTGATGTCACTAATTCCTGGGGAGTTACCTCAGTGATGTCACTAATTCCTGGGGAGTTACCTCAGTGATGTCACTAGTTCCTGGGGAGTTACCTCAGTGATATCACTATTTCCTGGGGAGTTACCTCAGTGATGTCACTAATTCCTGGGGAGTTACCTCAGTGATATCACTAGTTCCTGGGGAGTTACATCAGTGATTTTGTTAGTTCCTGGGGAGTTACATCATTGATGTCACTAGTTCCTTGGGAGTTACCTCAGTGATGTTACTAATTCCTGGGGAGTTACCTCAGTGATATCACTAGTTCCAGGGGATGTCACTAATTCCTGGGGAGTTACCTCAGTGATGTCACAAATTCCTGGGGAGTTACCTCAGTGATATCACTAGTTCCTGGGGAGTTACCTCAGTGATATCACTAGTTCCTGGGGAGTTACGTCAGAGATATCACTAGTTCCCGGGGAGTTACCTCAGTGATATCACTAGTTGCTGGGGAGTTACATCAGTGATTTTTTTTGTTCCTGGGGAGTTACCTCATTGAAGTCACTAGTTCCTTGGGAGTTACCTCAGTGATATCATTAGTTCCCGGGGAGTTACCTCAGTGATATCACTAGTTCCAGGGGAGTTACCTCAGTGATATCACTAGTTCCTGGGGAGTTACCTCAGAGATATCACTAGTTCCTGGGGAGTTACCTCAGAGATATCACTAGTTCCTGGGGAGTTACCTCTGAGATATCACTAGTTCCTGGGGAGTTACCTCAGAGATATCACTATTTCCTGGGGAGTTACCTCAGTGATATCACTAGTTCCTTGGGAGTTACCTCAGATATATCACTAGTTCCTGGGGAGTTACCTCAGAGATATCACTAGTTCCTGGGGAGTTACCTCAGAGATATCACTAGTTCCTGGGGAGTTACCTCAGAGATATCACTAGTTCCTGGGGAGTTACCTCAGAGATTTCACTAGTTCCTGGGGAGTTACCTCAGTGATGTCACTAGTTCCTTGGGAGTTACCTCAGTGATGTCACTAATTCCTGGGGATTTACCTCAGTGATATCACTAGTTCCTGGGGAGTTACCTCAGTGATATCACTAGTTCCTGGGGATGTCACTAATTCCTGGGGAGTTACCTCAATGATGTCACCAATTCCTGGGGAGTTACCTCAGTGATATCACTAGTTCCTGGGGAGTTACCTCAGTGATATCACTAGTTCCTGGGGAGTTACGTCAGAGATATCACTAGTTCCTGGGGAGTTACCTCAGATATATCACTAGTTCATAGGGAGTTACATCAGTGATTTTGTTAGTTCCTGGGGAGTTACCTCAGTGATATCACTAGTTCCTGGGGAGTTACCTCAGTGATATCACTAGTTCCTGGGGAGTTACCTCAGAGATATCACTAGTTCCTGGGGAGTTACCTCATTGATGTCACTAGTTCCTTGGGAGTTACGTCAGTGATATCAATAATTCCTGAGGAGTTACCTCAGTGATATCACTCGTTCCTGGGGAGTTACCTCAGTGATATCACTAGTTCCTGGGGAGTTACCTCAGAGATATCGCTAGTTCCTGGGGAGTTACCTCAGAGATATCACTAGTTCCTGGGGTGTTACCTCAGAGATATCACTAGTTCCTGGGGAGTTACCTCAGTGATGTCACTAGTTCCTGGGGAGTTACCTCAGTGATGTCACTAATTCCTGGGGAGTTACCTCAGTGATATCACTAGTTCGTGGGGAGTTACCTCAGTGATATCACTAGTTCCTGGGGATGTCACTAATTCCTGGGGAGTTACCTCAGTGATATCACTAGTTCCTGGGGAGTTACCTCAGAGATATAATTTGTTCCTGGGGAGTTACCTCAGTGATGTCACTAATTCCTGGGGAGTTACCTCAGTGATGTTTCTAATTCCAGGGGAGTTACCTCAGTGATATCACTAGTTCCTGGGGAGTTATCTCAGAGATATCACTAGTTCCTGGGGAGTTACCTCAGAGATATCACTAGTTCCTGGGGAGTTACCTCAGAGATATCACTAGTTCCTGGGGAGTTACCTCAGAGATATCACTAGTTCCTGGGGAGTTACCTCAGTGATATCACTAGTTCCTGGGGAGTTACCTCAGAGATATCACTAGTTCCTGGGGAGTTACCTCAGAGATATCACTAGTTCCTGGGGAGTTTACTCAGAGATATCACTAGTTCCTGGGGAGTTACCTCAGAGATTTCACTAGTTCCTGGGGAGTTACCTCAGAGATATCACTAGTTCCTGGGGAGTTACCTCAGTGATGTCACTAGTTCCTGGGGAGTTACCTCAGAGATATAATTTGTTCCTGGGGAGTTACCTCACAGAAATCACTAGTTCCTGGGAAGTTACCTCAGAGATATCACTAGTTTCTGGAGAGTTACCTCAAATTTATCACTAGTTCCTGGGGAGTTACCTCAGTGATGTCACTAGTTCCTGGGGAGTTACCTCAGAGATATCACTAGTTCCCGGGGAGTTACCTCAGTGATATCACTAGTTCCTGGGGAGTTACCTTAGAGATATCACTAGTTCCTGGGGAGTTACCTCAGTTATGTTGTTAGTTCCTGGGGAGTTACCTCAGTGATGTCACTAGTTCCTGGGGAGTTACCTCAGATTTATCACTAGTTCCTGGGGAGTTACCTCAGTGATGTCACTAGTTCCTGGAGAGTTACCTCAGAGATATCACTAGTTCCTGGGGAGTTACCTCAGAGATATCACTAGTTTCTGGAGAGTTACCTCATTGATGTCACTAGTTCATAGGGAGCTACATCAGTGATTTTGTTAGTTCCTGGGGAGTTACCTCAGTGATATCACTAGTTCCTGGGGAGTTACCTCAGAGATATCACTAGTTCCTGGGGAGTTACCTCAGAGATATCACTAGTTTCTGGAGAGTTACCTCATTGATGTCACTAGTTCCTGGGGAGTTACCTCAGTGATGTCACTAATTCCTGGGGAGTTACCTCAGTGATGTCACTAATTCCTGGGGAGTTACCTCAGTGATGTCACTAGTTCCTGGGGAGTTACCTCAGTGATATCACTATTTCCTGGGGAGTTACCTCAGTGATGTCACTAATTCCTGGGGAGTTACCTCAGTGATATCACTAGTTCCTGGGGAGTTACATCAGTGATTTTGTTAGTTCCTGGGGAGTTACATCATTGATGTCACTAGTTCCTTGGGAGTTACCTCAGTGATGTTACTAATTCCTGGGGAGTTACCTCAGTGATATCACTAGTTCCAGGGGATGTCACTAATTCCTGGGGAGTTACCTCAGTGATGTCACAAATTCCTGGGGAGTTACCTCAGTGATATCACTAGTTCCTGGGGAGTTACCTCAGTGATATCACTAGTTCCTGGGGAGTTACGTCAGAGATATCACTAGTTCCCGGGGAGTTACCTCAGTGATATCACTAGTTGCTGGGGAGTTACATCAGTGATTTTTTTTGTTCCTGGGGAGTTACCTCATTGAAGTCACTAGTTCCTTGGGAGTTACCTCAGTGATATCATTAGTTCCCGGGGAGTTACCTCAGTGATATCACTAGTTCCAGGGGAGTTACCTCAGTGATATCACTAGTTCCTGGGGAGTTACCTCAGAGATATCACTAGTTCCTGGGGAGTTACCTCAGAGATATCACTAGTTCCTGGGGAGTTACCTCTGAGATATCACTAGTTCCTGGGGAGTTACCTCAGAGATATCACTATTTCCTGGGGAGTTACCTCAGTGATATCACTAGTTCCTTGGGAGTTACCTCAGATATATCACTAGTTCCTGGGGAGTTACCTCAGAGATATCACTAGTTCCTGGGGAGTTACCTCAGAGATATCACTAGTTCCTGGGGAGTTACCTCAGAGATATCACTAGTTCCTGGGGAGTTACCTCAGAGATTTCACTAGTTCCTGGGGAGTTACCTCAGTGATGTCACTAGTTCCTTGGGAGTTACCTCAGTGATGTCACTAATTCCTGGGGATTTACCTCAGTGATATCACTAGTTCCTGGGGAGTTACCTCAGTGATATCACTAGTTCCTGGGGATGTCACTAATTCCTGGGGAGTTACCTCAATGATGTCACCAATTCCTGGGGAGTTACCTCAGTGATATCACTAGTTCCTGGGGAGTTACCTCAGTGATATCACTAGTTCCTGGGGAGTTACGTCAGAGATATCACTAGTTCCCGGGGAGTTACCTCAGTGATATCACTAGTTGCTGGGGAGTTACATCAGTGATTTTGTTAGTTCCTGGGGAGTTACCTCATTGATGTCACTAGTTCCTTGGGAGTTACGTCAGAGATATCACTAGTTCCCGGGGAGTTACCTCAGTGATATCACTAGTTCCTGGGGAGTTACCTCAGTGATATCACTAGTTCCTGGGGAGTTACCTCAGCGATATCACTAGTTCCTGGGGAGTTACCTCAGAGATATCACAAGTTCCTGGGGAGTTACCTCAGAAATATCACTAGTTGCTGGGGAGTTACCTCAGAGATATCTCTAGTTCCTGGGGAGTTACCTCAGTGATGTCACTAGTTCCTTGAGAGTTACCTCAGTGATGTCACTAATTCCTGGGGAGTTACCTCAGTGATATCACTAGTTCCTGGGGAGTTACCTCAGTGATATCACTAGTTCCTGGGGATGTCACTAATTCCTGGGGAGTTACCTCAGTGATATCACTAGTTCCTGGGGAGTTACCTCAGATATATAATTTGTTCCTGGGGAGTTACCTCAGTGATGTCACTAATTCCTGGGGAGTTACCTCAGTGATATCACTAGTTCCTGGGGAGTTACCTCACTGATATCACTAATTCCTGGGGAGTTACCTCAGTTATGTCACTAGTTCCTGGGGAGTTACCTCAGATATATCACTAGTTCATAGGGAGTTACATCAGTGATTTTGTTAGTTCCTGGGGAGTTACCTCAGTGATATCACTAGTTCCTGGGGAGTTACCTCAGTGATATCACTAGTTCCTGGGGAGTTACCTCAGAGATATCACTAGTTCCTGGGGAGTTACCTCATTGATGTCACTAGTTCCTTGGGAGTTACGTCAGTGATATCAATAATTCCTGAGGAGTTACCTCAGTGATATCACTCGTTCCTGGGGAGTTACCTCAGTGATATCACTAGTTCCTGGGGAGTTACCTCAGAGATATCACTAGTTCCTGGGGAGTTACCTCAGAGATATCACTAGTTCCTGGGGTGTTACCTCAGAGATATCACTAGTTCCTGGGGAGTTACCTCAGTGATGTCACTAGTTCCTGGGGAGTTACCTCAGTGATGTCACTAATTCCTGGGGAGTTACCTCAGTGATATCACTAGTTCGTGGGGAGTTACCTCAGTGATATCACTAGTTCCTGGGGATGTCACTAATTCCTGGGGAGTTACCTCAGTGATATCACTAGTTCCTGGGGAGTTACCTCAGAGATATAATTTGTTCCTGGGGAGTTACCTCAGTGATGTCACTAATTCCTGGGGAGTTACCTCAGTGATGTTACTAATTCCAGGGGAGTTACCTCAGTGATATCACTAGTTCCTGGGGAGTTATCTCAGAGATATCACTAGTTCCTGGGGAGTTACCGCAGAGATATCACTAGTTCTTGGGGAGTTACCTCAGAGATATCACTAGTTCCTGGGGAGTTACCTCAGAGATATCACTAGTTCCTGGGGAGTTACCTCAGTGATATCACTAGTTCCTGGGGAGTTACCTCAGAGATATCACTAGTTCCTGGGGAGTTACCTCAGAGATATCACTAGTTCCTGGGGAGTTACCTCAGAGATATCACTAGTTCCTGGGGAGTTTACTCAGAGATATCACTAGTTCCTGGGGAGTTACCTCAGAGATTTCACTAGTTCCTGGGGAGTTACCTCAGTGATGTCACTAGTTCCTTGGGAGTTACCTCAGTGATGTCACTAATTCCTGGGGATTTACCTCAGTGATATCACTAGTTCCTGGGGAGTTACCTCAGTGATATCACTAGTTCCTGGGGATGTCACTAATTCCTGGGGAGTTACCTCAGTGATGTCACTAATTCCTGGGGAGTTACCTCAGTGATATCACTAGTTCCTGTGGAGTTACCTCAGTGATATCACTAGTTCCTGGGGAGTTACCTCAGTGATGTCACTAATTCCTGGGGAGTTACCTCAGTGATATCACTAGTTGCTGGGGAGTTACATCAGTGATTTTGTTAGTTCCTGGGGAGTTACCTCATTGATTTCACTAGTTCCTTGGGAGTTACCTCAGTGATGTCACTAATTCCTGGGGAGTTATGTCTGAGATATCACTAGTTCCCGGGGAGTTACCTCAGTGATATCACTAGTTCCTGGGGAGTTACCTCAGTGATATCACTAGTTCCTGGGGAGTTACATCAGTGATTTTGTTAGTTCCTGGGGAGTTACCTCATGGATGTCACTAGTTCCTGGGGAGTTACCTCAGAGATATCACTAGTTCCTGGGGAGTTACCTCAGAAATATCACTAGTTCCTGGGGAGTTACCTCAGAGATATCACTAGTTCCTGGGGTGTTACCTCAGTGATGTCACTAGTTCCTTGGGAGTTACCTCAGTGATGTCACTAATTCCTGGGGAGTTACCTCAGTGATATCACTAGTTCCTGGGGAGTTACCTCAGTGATATCACTAGTTCCTGGGGATGTCACTAATTCCTGGGGAGTTACCTCAGTGATATCACTAGTTCCTGGGGAGTTACCTCAGAGATATAATTTGTTCCTGGGGAGTTACCTCAGTGATGTCACTAATTCCTGGGGAGTTACCTCAGTGATGTCACTAATTCCTGGGGAGTTACCTCATTGATATCACTAGTTCCTGGGGAGTTACCTCAGTGATATCACTAATTCCTGGGGAGTTACCTCAGTGATGTCACTAGTTCCTGGGGAGTTACCTCAGATATATCACTAGTTTATAGGGAGTTACATCAGTGATTTTGTTAGTTCCTGGGGAGTTACCTCAGTGATATCACTAGTTCCTGGGGAGTTACCTCAGTGATATCACTAGTTCCTGGGGAGTTACCTCAGAGATATCACTAGTTCCTGGGGAGTTACCTCATTGATGTCACTAGTTCCTTGGGAGTTACCTCAGTGATATCACTAATTCCTGAGGAGTTACCTCAGTGATATCACTAGTTCCTGGGGAGTTACCTCAGTGATATTACTAGTTCCTGGGGAGTTACCCCAGAGATATCACTAGTTCCTGGGGAGTTACCTCAGTGATGTCACTAGTTCCTGGGGAGTTACCTCAGTGATGTCACTAATTCCTGGGGAGTTACCTCAGTGATATCACTAGTTCCTGGGGAGTTACCTCAGTGATATCACTAGTTCCTGGGGATGTCACTAATTCCTGGGGAGTTACCTCAGTGATATCACTAGTTCCTGGGGAGTTACCTCAGAGATATAATTTGTTCCTGGGGAGTTTCCTCAGTGATGTCACTAATTCCTGGGGAGTTACCTCAGTGATGTCACTAATTCCTGGGGAGTTACCTCAGTGATATCACTAGTTCCTGGGGAGTTACCTCAGTGATATCACTAATTCCTGGGGAGTTACCTCAGTGATGTCACTAGTTTCTGGGGAGTTACCTCAGAGATATCACTAGTTCATAGGGAGTTACATCAGTAATTTTGTTAGTTCCTGGGGAGTTACCTCAGTGATATCACTAGTTCCTGGGGAGTTACCTCAGTGATATCACTAGTTCCTGGGGAGTTACCTCAGTGATATCATTAGTTCCTGGGGAGTTACCTCAGAGATATCACTAGTTCCTGGGGAGTTACCTCATTGATGTTACTAGTTCCTTGGGAGTTACCTCAGTGATATCACTAGTTCCTGGGGAGTTACCTCAGTGATATCACAGGTTCCTACAGAATTGACAAGCAGTACTCTCATGACGTTTGCTTCTTCTCACCAAACTCGGCTTCCATTCTACAGGCATTGGTTGCACTTCAACAACTGCATGGGAAATGGTTGCTAGAGCTCAGTCAGTGACATAATTTACCTCTAAGATGATGAAGTTACAAATTGCGCAGCTGCACTATAACATTGGGTCATCAGAGGAGGAATGCAGGAAGTAGATATATCAACCAGAGCTATAATGTAGATAAAGCCAACATTAGACATCGATGAGCATGTGAGTTAGATATACTATTCCTTATATAGCTGAAGTGCTTCTCTAAAGGAATGAAATACATCAAGTATGGAAATTCATTCTATGCCTAATGCAGACAAATGCCCACAGCGACCAATCAGAGAATTCCCCCCGGGTAAATAGCGGCCTGATTCAGCGGTGGACACTATGCCGATGTCAGCTGGCTGATGTTTTTTGTCATGAGTTGCACTGTACATGTGTCACCGCGGTTTTCCGATGACGGTCGTAGTGAGTATTTGGACGCAGAACTGACAGTCAGTGTGCATTTATAGAAGGTAATGGGGGTGGCTAGTGAAATGCGGGTGCGTCACAAGCGTTTTGTGGGCGTGTCACAGCCAGCGCCTTCATCCTTGTACGCAGCCTCACCAGCCCGGCGGCTTACTCCCAAAGGACATTCCATGCAGCCATAAGGTTGCTCAGAAGTTCAGTGTACGACCAACGGTGCGTCTGTGTACGTCTGTGTACGCAAGCAGCGGATTAGAGCTGCAGTAGCACGACTTCTCAGTAACGCTGCGTACAAAGACACAGCTGAGACACGATTAGCGTCCACCTCGGAAACAGGCCATAAGACACGTTGTATACTTTCTGGAAGAGAACACTTATGTGTAGTCTACCACATAATGCATACTGCTCTTAAATATATATCTGCCAAACTTGCCTACCCTCCCGGGAAGCTTCCGAAAATAAGGTGCTACTCCCGGCCGCCCCCGGAAAGGCATACAAGTATCCCGCAATGCTCGCCGTCTGCCTGGCGCCGCCCACTTACCCTAGTAAAGTGGGTGGGCCGGGCAGCCAATGACACGTTTCGGGCTGAATCTCATGATTGTTGCCATGCCACCCCTCAGTTTAAAATGTTGTTAATATAGGCATTGTATAGCGGGCGGTGTGGCCACAATGATGCGATCATGCCGACAGGCCCCTCCGCACCGCCCACCTATGCTGCTCTGCGCTTTCAAGCTCAGTAACCAGCAGCTTTGACCAGTAACTTTGAAGGGAAGTACCTGACACTTCTACGTTTCTCATGGTCTTTTGCAGTTTGTGATAAGAATGATAAAAATACACCATTACACTTATACTACATTATGCAAATTGAGTTTAGTTTCCATAAGAATTGCACAGTATGGATGAGAATAATGTATAAACGATAATGCATTGTATTGTAACCATTTGTACTTTACTTTTCAGCAGATTAGATTTTCCCCCTCCTCTATGTCAGCATTCTCCACATAACTCTGCCTGCAGGATTTCGGAGAGGGATTAAGCAGTGATTTCAGATTCATTTATTATCAGTTATGTATATAGGGCCTGATTCAGATTTGGGGATAGGTAGGGATGGACATCGGAAGCCGATGGTTAGCAACCATCGATATTTCTGATTTGATGGAAGTATTTTTCCATCGAATACCAGGAATTCGATGATTGCCAGCCATCGGATGCAGCTTTCCGATGCCCATCCGATGGCTGGCTGTGGAGGGGGGAGCACACACCGCTGCTCTGCTCTGGGCAGTAGGAGAATAGATGCCATGCGCATGCCCCCTTTCGGACGCTAGTATAGCCATCGAAATGGTTATACTATCGAATTGCGCGATGGATGATTTGATGTTGGAAGCCCGGCAACCATTCGATGCCGGGCTTCCAGTATCAATACCTAGGAATAGGGTAAAATAGAGTAAGTAACTGTGTCCCTGGACAAACCGTCTTGTACTGTAAGGGGTGCAAATACAAATACATCTATTTCATGGACACACATACACAGATGTACTAAGCTAAATGCAGATGCAGTCCCTAGAAGTCGGTGTTATGCACATGTGCCAATCCTTGCGCCTGCCAGATCTATTGTGCAGGTGCCGGGACCCGGCCGGCCGGACAAGCAGCGGCAGCCCCCTCATGCAAGAGGGTAGGAGCCGCTGCTGCTCAGGAACATCTCCCCCATAGACACTAGGGTTATTTTTGTTTGTCAGAATCCAATGAACCAACCTGTATGTATATTTTTGAAGTGTGGGATGAACCCGAAGCACCTGGAGTAAACCAACGCAAACACAGGAAAACATATAAACTCCACACAGCTAGGGCCTTGGAGGAGGGGTGGGTGGATGAGGTATCAAGTCTTAGAGAGAGAGAGAATGTGGAGACAGATAAAATACCAACCAATCAGCTTCTGTCATTTTTCAAACACAGGGCCTGATTCAGAGACGGACGCTCTGAAAGAGCGCTCGCTCTGAATCAGGGCGTTTATTTTTATTTTTGGAGCGGCCACCCACAGCTATAGCGAGCGGCCAGGCTGATGGTCAGGATGTCAAGACCATCGCGACCATCGGGCTTGCGACGAGACCCTTGTGGTAGGGTCTCGTGGCCGCAAACCCCAGAGAGCTTCTGGCTCTAATAGCACTGACATCACCACTCCCACCCCCCGGCCACTCCTACCAAATGGGGCGTGCTGTCAATCACCATTGACAGCTCGCCCCCTTTGGTGCGAGGCCCATAGCGACGGAGCACCGGTCGCTAGCCGGGTCTCGCGCATGAGCACGATGGAGCCGGCTCTGTCGTACGCATGCACAGTGGGCAAACATCGACCCGGTTGCGAGCCTCAGCGTTTGCGACCAGGTCTCAATCAGGCCCACAGTCTGTAAAATGACAGCTAAAAGCCGATTGGTTGGTACTTCCTCTCTCCAAGGCTTGATACATCTCCCCCTTGGTGAGACTCAAACGCAACATTCTGTGCTGTGAGACAGCAACGCTGACCACTACAGCTACTGTGCCGCCCAGCCAGATAAGATGGTGCACACTGTACCATCGACTGTATAATAAAGTTCCTGAAGTAGCACTTGTCCAGTCAGATGCAGACAGCTCGTTTCAAGGTTGGACAGATGTTACTAAACCACAAATCCCAGCATTCCCTTTGAGCTTGTGGCCTAAGACCGACCGAAGGCGTCTGACAGTAGCTGGAATAATCCTCCCAGCAGTATACAAAGGGTTAATTATGAAGGATTGCGTCTCCACACATGCAGTAGGCCTAGGCTTGCCGTATCATCCCTTTAATGCGGGACACACATGAACTGCACAGGTTCTGTGGCTGGCTGACTTCAAGTCTCCATTTCCCCTGGTTTTAATCAGCCACAGAACCTGTGTAATTCATATGTGTCCCGAATTAAAGGGATAATATCTATGTAGGGCCATTGAGACCAATCCTTCAAATATTGCTGCACCCATTGTTGTGGGGGCACGCTTCCCCTTTAAATATGACACAGGCTGGAGCTGCCCCATGTGACTCTGTGAAATATTCCTACTCTTGGACATTAGGAGGGAGCAAGAGGCTGAATTACAGCTGTGATAACAGACGTCTATGCGGGATAGTAATAGAACCTGGAATTGTCTCTAATGCTTCTGAGCACAGTTGAAGGTCAGCACATTAGTTCCTCCTGGTCCTGGTCCTGCTTTCTTGCTTCAGGTACAAGTGAGGACAACTTATCTTCCTGACAGCGCCTCTAACTCTCACATTAATATCATTATCCATTGCAATGTACAGCAAATGCATCCAATCACAGCAGCCGCTTCCCCGTGAGATCTGCACATAGCACAAGCCCTGGCTGCTGTCATTTCATCCATTGTAACATCTGCACCTCACTCTGTTGTGCCATCAGTAAGTCCTGGGGATGAGGAGGGAGTGGGACCATCTTTATTACATGTGTCACGTTAGTACATGGTATTTGTATGCTTGGATGGTGCTCAGGCCCGGTGCAAGGTTTCCCGGCACCCCAGGCAAAACTTCCCCCGACACTGCCACCACATCCACCAATACCCAATTTGTAGCCACTCAGGTAAAGAGTGTAAATCTGTAACTCCTACTGCCTCGCTGTACTACTATTGGTTGCCCCTTATGCCTCTATCTGTACCCCTGACTACCTCTCTGTGCCCACTTCTGCCTCTCTATGCCTCAATTTGTACCCCCTTGAGTCTCTATATGTCCTGTACCTCTTCCTTCCTCTAACTGTACACCTGTAACCTGTACCTGTAATCACTACTGCCTCTCTGCGCCTCTATTTCTACCCCATTTCTACCAGTGTTCCCTTCCTGCACTACCCTTCCTTTATTTTATTGTGGTCTCTGGTCAACGTGTCACCTTTCCCATAGGCGAACGCAGGGGGGGTTTCCGTCTGCCTGGAAACCCCCCTCCCCAGCACACACCATGACCACAATAGAAATAGTAATATAATAGAATGTTACTATCGCTGCATGTTCTTCTCAGTATCACAAATGAAATAATTAGCACCACTTGTGGATCTTTTAAAATGTGTCAGCCAGTAATAAATACACCTGTGCACCAACTAGGAGATGTGGAAAACATGCACTGTTTGAGATGGACTGCTATAGACCATCAACAGGGTTAATTATTAATACTGTATAATAATACACTATCCAGTACATAAGGAGACCGATATGTACATATATGTCCAGGGCAGTGCTAAGTTCTTCTGCTGCTCCCTTAGACTCCCGTATTTGCTTCAATGCTCAGCAATGGTGCCCACATCTGACATAAAAACATTCTACTCAGGCAGGATGGCCCTACTGCCGCATCTAATGACTTACTGTGATCGCTGGTTCTGTATATGCTGGAATTATGACACACAATACACTATGTATGACACATATAATGGGTTACTGTGATCGCTGGTTCTGTACATGCTGGAATTATTACACACAATATACTTTGTATGACGCATATTAGAGTTGGATAAGTGCTAATTATGCCCTCTTCATGGACTGGCCACACTCACTCTAAAATCAGGCATTTGGAAACCCCCCTCTAGAAATCCTGCCTTTGCCACTGTTTCCCTTTACTTCTGCTCTGCTCACCTGCACCAGTAATGCAGCATTAACCGTGAGCTCTTCAGTGTTCCCTCCCTCGCTCTGTGGCGCACAATCCATTATCTCTCCACTGCTGAAGACTGAAGTCCCGCTGGTCAGTTCCTCACTCCTCGAGTCCTCCCACTCTGTGCGGCATGGGTTAGCCTGCATGTCAGACACCAGCACCACCCTTGCTGGTGTACTTAGGGTTAGGCACCCCCCGGGAGGTTAGGGTTAGGCTAGGGGGAGGGAGGGTTAAGGTTAGGCACCCCCGGGGGGATTTAGGGTTAGGCACCCCCCCGGGGGTCTTAGGTTTAGGCGGCGGGGAAGGGGGGGTTAGGATTAGGCACGTAGAGGGGGGATTAGGGTTAGGCACTTGGGGGGGAGGTTAGGGTTAGGCACCCCTAAGGGAGGATTAGGGAGGGGATTAGGTTAGCGATACTTACCTTAGGGACGATCGGGATATTCACCCTTGCTGGGCTGCCGCTGTCGGAATGGGGACACTTCTTCCTCCTCATTGGTCGAGGAGATGCTGCCCCCCGTGCCAATTGGTTAAGGAGACATTAGGGGAAGTTACTGAGCCGGCTTCTGCGACGCACACACACAACTTAATCTGGTCCTGGCGGCCCTGCCAGGAGGCAGGCATCCTTCTCCACTGCAGTACCCCGGGGGAGCACAAGCTCCAGTTTCTCCGCTCTCCTTACGCCCCCTGCTCTGAGCTGGCTGGTCATCATTAGACAAGGGGCGGTCTGTGTCGGCAGCATCACACAGCTGGTGAGCAGGGGGGGCTGCATCAACGCGACAGTCAGTGTCAGCGCTATTGTGATCCCATCCCAGAGTAGGGGAAAAGTGCGGGTATAGCAGCGGCCACGGCTAGTAGGACCTGCAACCATCGTCATGGTTGTCTTAATTTCTCTCCCTGCCTCAGGTAGCCTCAGTGGGCCGCCCCTCAGGTTCCCGGCGCCCATAGGCAGCTGCCTAAAGCTGCCTAATGGAAGAGCCGGCCCTGCTGTAGGTTTTCCTTGGAAAGTTTCTGCCTCCTGGTGTCCGCTACCTTTGAGGAAGAGTAAAAATCAAGTCTTTTGTAGAGGACAATGCTTTGTGGTTACCCCCAAACCTGGGACTGTCCCCCTAAATGTGCAATCTCCACGACCTGAAGCAAGGTACACCCTGTGCTGCTCAGTCCCTACTGCAAGAAGCAGGATGTCGCAACCCCCACATTAGGGTACAAATAGCAGCAGGTAACGAAATTTGCGCTGTCGGGGGGCATTTTTGCAGGCTCGTAATTGACCCTCATGGACCTATTCTTAAATGGCCCGTTAACCATGTTGGAACGCTAGTTTCCGAATATTTAAGGTAACAGGTCATTTCTCTTCAGGGGTACGATAGGACCACCTGCTATTGAGTAAACTCCAAAAACGGAAAGTTTCTGGAGTTTGCCTGCGAGAGCGAGCGCCATCTTCAAATGTTATCGGAACTTCCCATGGCCTCCTGCCTCCCTGGCGGCTTTGAGCATGCTTGACCTCAGGGCACACATGCGCAGAAGCCGCCAAGGGGGGAGGTAAGAAACGCTGCTACTTCTGTAGCAGTGCTAGTAATCCATTTTTAAAGCTTTTGTCTGCCATATTTAAAAGGGCAATAAAAGCAAATGCAAAAAAAACCCTATTCTATTAGGTGTTACATAAATCACATCGTCATCCCTTCCAGACCCTGCTCCATCTGCAAGCGGTGCCTTTTTTTTGCATCCCTACCAACGCCATTGCTCCAGCGCTAGAAAATATGAGAATCGTACAAATGATCCGCAGGGTTGTTCTAAATCTGCCCTGTAAGCTCTCTGCCACCAGAAAAGCTCTGGCACCACTCCTCTCCTGCCTCCCTGGCACCACAGAGGTTAAGCACGGCAGCGGGGAACACAGTGTAAGTAAGGAGAAGAGAGCAATAAAGCAGGCTCTAACTGCGCAGGCAGCACAGGATATAAATCCAGGCTCCAACTTTCCAAGGCAGCGAAGGATTTGCCGACAGACTTCTCCGATCAGCCATAAAACACCCGCAGAAGAATTAAAAATGAAAAGCGCGTTTAGGCTGATCACAGCTAAAAAATAAAACCAGCGGAAAGGGCGAGCGGGTATAATGTCTGTGACATCCATCTAAGTCACCTGTAACGGATGGTGGACGAGCAGGGCTGCTGGAGAGGTTCCCTATAAGTTATCTCTTACTGCTCTCACAAGAGACAGATGTTCAGAGGGTAATTTATCAGAGGGCACAGTACTGCTGCTTGGCCTCAGCCTGCACCCAGCTGGATATTACCGTTACTGCAAAGAGAGATGTCACTATATATGGTATATGTGTACTATTGCCTGAGCAAAATCCTATATATTCAATAAGCAGAGGCTGAAAGTCTATATATCCCCCTAAGCTCGTATAAAGGAACAGATGGGAGGATGTAACGGCGGTTTTCCCTTCCTAGACAAGATGAGTCTATTGCCTTATTGAGCCAGCGCTGAAATGTATTCATGGATATTGTGGTTCCTGAGCTTTCATTCTGGCCAACAGCTGGAAGCAGACAGGAATTGATAGGACGATTGTGTAGCGAGCGTTTGGAGGCAGCGAGCTGTGTCCCGGTGAGGAAAGGCACTTTCCAGCTGCCAGATTTTCACTCTCTGGCGCACAATGTAGAAATGGGAACTTTAGAAGATTGACTGACAAATGTTTACAATAGGGACAAGGGGGCAGCACAAAGCCCCCCCCCCACACCTCCCGGGATTCCACATGTCAGTTACAGGCCGTGAGGTTTGGTGGGATTTCACTTAAAGTAATCTTATTCTTACTGGTGTTTTTCTGCCTAATAACTGGGGCCTGAACGTCGCTGCTGTATAATGGCCTGATTCGGCTTGGATCTCAGTTGCTAATATGCACGCAATCGGGCGATTGTTGCGCTTTGCACATGCATCGCAGTGCGCGACCAGGCCACTGCGATCGGGACTGCGATCGCAGTGACTACGCAGACCCATCGCAGAGTGATTGACAGGAAATACCGCTGGCGTGCCAGGGCGTTTGAACGTTGTTGCAGGGGTGTGCATACATTATCCACTGAGATGCCATGCACAGCCTGAGGCCACATTGCGTGCGCTGAAGTTAGCAATTCCTGAGTAAGGTCAGACCTTGTGCGATTGTGCATGAGGCTGCGATGGTACACAAATGTACCGATGGTTTTGCAGTCTTGCTAAACATTACGGATGTGTGTAAGGTAAAGTGGGCGTCCTCATGTAGTGCTGCAGTGGCCTAGCGATCGCAGTGAAAGCATACTATCGCAGTTGAACTGCGTGCGTAATCGCTATTGCAATCGCAATAGTGATCCTTACTGAATCAGGCCCTAAATTGGGAGCTCCAATCTAGCAATTTAGGGCCTGATTCAGAGCCGTTCGCTATTTGCGGTCGTTCGTTCATAAACAAGGGGTGGCTATTCAAATGATCCGTTCGCACATTGCAGTCTGTTCCCACCTCTAAGTCTGAACGAGCGCGCAAAACATACGCTCGTTTATTTGATAAAAACGCCCCCTGGCCGCTCGCACCATACGTCATGTCCGCTATTTATTAGATTAATCGAGTACATCGTACAGCGTATGAACTGCTCGCTATTCTTGTGGTTGGTTTTTGCTACCACAATTTTGCGAGCAGTTCTGGCTATAAAATAACCCAGTGACGTGGTCAATGACGCTGCTGTTTTAAATATGCACACCCATAAAACGCCCGTTTTGACCTTTAAGCACGCCTGCGATCGGATCTCCACTCCCCGTTTTCAAGCACCTTCCCCTGTTACCACCCACATACGCCTCTTTCTGTCACTCAAATTATCAGGCATTCGCTATTTTGCGAGCACATGAATTTCGGCCGCACTGACTGGTTCGCGCATGCGTATAACGATCCGTACGCATGCGCAGTTGGGCAAACATCGCTCAGAGCGAACGAGCTGCCGCTTACGAGTGGCTCTGAATCAGGCCCTTAATCCCATTGCAATAACAAAGGCAGCTTCAGAGTCTGCTCTATATTAAAAACTCAACAACCAATCAATGGAAAATATAACAATAGCTTTGCGGTATAAAGCACTGGCAAAGTGGAATAATTTAAAATACTCTATATATAAAAAAAGTTGTCATGGAAGACATTTCCGCTGCTGTCCTGTCTCATTAAGCAGAGAGTTGGTGTCTATTCCGATCTATTTCGGGAGAGACCTAAAGCGCCAGATTTAGAGTTAGAAGCAAATCAAGAAAAGGAGCAAACCCAAAAAAAGCGCAATTGGCACCTTGGTGAAACCGTGCTGCACTGCAGAGGGGCAGCCAGAAAATGCGCAGAGAGATTTATCATTGGGAAGGCTCGTGTCCAAGCTTAATCTAAACATCGCGTCAAAGCAAAGCTGCAGAATAATTGTTCGCTACATGCTACAGCAGCCAGTACGGTATTTACCCTGCATGTGTGAAGATGTGTCCCGCTAGGGACACGGTGGCAGCTGGCGCCGGAGAGCAGCGGCGGTGTGGTGAGGAGGTATGGCCTGCTGGGGACATGTCGGTATTTAGATCACTGTGGTTATACTTATGCCATGTGTTACTATTAGAAATATCCTTTGTTGTTGTGTCCGTGCAGGTCCAATATTTTAGAGTAACCGTTAGATAAGCACATACATCACGTTATGTCGTTTATATTAATATACATTACATAGGACAGGTAAGTTAAGGGTCGGTTTGTTATTGTGACTAAGCTGTGTTGTCTTGTGATACGGTGTCATTTAGGGCAGTGTTGTCTCCTTACAGGGATCTGTGGAAGAGCGAGTGGCTTGAAGATGCAATAAGTAACCACAGTAAGAACCTTCAGTGTTTGTATTGTCCTTCACTTCTGGGAGGTAGTGGGCTTTGCACTCTGTGCACTACATGGAAACTCGACCTGCCATCAAAGCACCCATAGATGAAAATCGGGATCCGAGGCCAAAAGCACCAGGGATAATTTCCACTTAGACCCATATCTCATATGTTGTCAAGTATTGGACCAGTAGGGCGTCGCAGGTAACTCAGAGGTAGGACAGTACTTATGCACTGACCTCCTTGATTGTGTCCTGTGCCTTGTCATTTCAGGTTAGTCGGTCCTGGAATCCATTCTCCAGAGGGTCATAGACTGGAATAGAAGTCAGCACCAGTGTGGGACCCCTCTGGTCCCCCTACACGCAGAGCCGTAACTAGACATTTTGGTGCCTTGTGCCAGAAAGAACATTGGTACCCCCCCCCCCTGCGTGGGGGCGAGGTCACACAATGGTACCTACCGATTCAAATTACTCTATACTGTAGTGGAACCTTATTCACATTACACCGCACAGCAGTACCCCTTATCCACAATACGCCACACAGTATTGCCCCTTATTTGCATTCTGTCACACAGTAGAGGCCTTTATTGCTGTTACGCCACACAGTAGTACCCTTTATTCACATTATATATTACACAGTAGTACCCTTTATTCACATTATATATTACACAGTAGTACCCTTTATTCACATTATATATTACACAGTAGTACCCTTTATTCACATTATATATTACACAGTAGGACCCCTTATTCACGTTATATATTACACAGTAGGACCCCTTATTCACGTTATATATTACACAGTAGTACCCTTTATTCACGCTAATATTACACAGTAGGACCCCTTATTCACGTTATATATTACACAGTAGGACCCCTTATTCACGTTATATATTACACAGTAGGACCCCTTATTCACGTTATATATTAAACAGTAGGACCCCTTATTCACGTTATATATTAAACAGTAGTAGAGTGCCTTATTCACTTTATGCCGTACAGTAGTAATGCCCCTTATACACAAAATGCCACCCAATAGTAGTGCCCTTGCTGTATAAACATTATGCCACACAGTAGTAGTGCTCCTTATATACATAATGCCACCCATTAGTAGTGCCCTTGCTGTATAAACATTATGCCACACAGTAATGCCCCTTACACATAATGCCACCCATTGGTAGTGCCCTTATACACATTATGCCACACACTGGTGTCAAATAAATAAAAGATAATAACACTGGGCTCTAGTGCAATTGGTACAGTAATTATAGGGTTATAGTGCAGCAAGGACAGTGTATACTGTTATATTGGAAAATGTGTAAATGAGAATAACACCACAAAGACCCCTTATTCCATATATAACACATTAATGGGGCTCCAGTGAGTACAGAAAATATATAGGAAGGACTTTTAAGTGACATTGGGCTTTATTCAGAAGCGGCCGGACGGTCTACGACCGCACGGCCGCCTAGATGTTTGTCTAGTGCGCATGCGCACGAGGGAGCCGGCTCCTTCATGCACATGCGTGAGACCCGCTACGACCGACAGCGCCGGTCATAGCGGGTCTCTTTCCAAAGGGGGCGAGCTGTCGATGTTGACTGACAGCTCGCCCCGTTTGGAAGGCGGGCCGGGGGGGGTGGCAGCCCATGGGAACGCCTGCCGTTTGGGGGAGGCCCCACTGACATCACTAGTGATGTCAGTGGAGAGCTTCCGGCTCTGATAGAGCCAGAAGCTCTCCGGGGCTTACGACAAGTGAGACCCTACCCTAGGGTCTCGTCGTAAGCCCTGATGGTCGCGATGGTCAGTGACCATTGCGACCATCACCCTAGCGGTCGTTCGAGCTGTGGGTGTTAACCCACAGCCTAACGACCGAAACAGAGGCGGCCGGTCAGGATGCAAGCGGCCGCCCAGTTACTGAGCGACCGCTTGCATTCTCCGACCGCCTCTGAATGAGGCCCATTATGTCTGTGTAAATGCAGTTCATATTGCAGAAAGGGTGTGTGTGTGAGTGTGGGTGTGTGCGTCCGTGTGTGCGTGGGTGTGCGTGCGTCCGTGTGTGCGTGCATGGGGGGGTGTGTGCGTGCATGCGTGGGGGTGGGTGTGTGTGTAGGATAATATGTACTAATGTGAGGCTCTTGTTATTCTGATGCTGGAAAACCGTATACCTGTCTGAGCTCATTATTTGGAGCATACATAGTGCAAACCTACAGTATGCTCCACAAACAAGTGTACATTCAACAATGGGGTATTATTACATTTGCTTGGCATGCAACTTAAAGATTCTTTCACATACAGCTTCTACGGGAAGAAGCAAAACTTGTGTCATTCATAGTATAGGGACAAGGTTGGGCAATGGAGACACTAAGGTGCTGCTGTTAAGGGAGCGATCAGGAGGTGATCATGGGTCAGGAGTGGAGATACTGAGGGTGCTGCTGTTCATGTACAGGGAAGGGCGCAGCTGTTCAGGGAGTGTGGGGGGGGGTGATCACGGGGATGGGGGGGCAATACTGAAAGTGCTGATTTTCAGAGAGGGTGGGGGCTGATCAAAGAAGGGGCGTGGTGTGGGGGGGCAATACTGAAAGTGGGTGGTAGAGGGCTGATACTGCTGATCGGAGGGGGGGTGCGGGCATGGAGAGACAGTTACCTGCACTGCTGAAGCTGATAAGTGTCCTCCTCTTTTGTCCTGCTCACACTCCTCCAGTCAGCTGTTGCCCTGCCCACCCCCACCACTATTGGCCTCTGCCCCACTTCCCCGCTGCTGCCATTGGCCCAGGGATCTGTCTGGGAGGTGGAGCTCTGGAGTGCATAGAAGAAGCCGGGTGCACCGCAAGTGACAGGCGGGCACCCGGCAAATACAGATTGTGGTTCCGCCCCAGGGCATCCTGCGCTCTGTGCGGCGGCACCGGCTGAACCACCCTAGATACGGCCCTGCCTACACGTGCAAAATATAAATGCATTTGCACCTCTTGCAGTGCAGCATGTTTGTTCCAGATGCTAAATCACCCCGGTTTGTTTCTTATGCTCCTGAATCTGAATCAGTCCAAAATGAAGAACTAGAATCACAAATGAAATACAGACCTACTAGCAGAACTAAGCTACTGCAAGGGGTGGGGTCCGAGTTTACTAAGCTACTGCAAGGGGTGGGGTCCGAGTTTACTAAGCTACTGCAAGGGGTGGGGTCCGAGTTTACTAAGCTACTGCAAGGGGTGGGGTCCGAGTTTACTAAGCTACTGCAAGGGGTGGGGTCCGAGTTTACTAAACTACTGCAAGGGGTGGGGTCCGAGTTTACTAAACTACTGCAAGGGGTGGGGTCCGAGTTTACTAAACTACTGCAAGGGGTGGGGTCCGAGTTTACTAAGCTACTGCAAGGGGTGGGGTCCGAGTTTACTAAGCTACTGCAAGGGGTGGGGTCCGAGTTTACTAAGCTACTGCAAGGGGTGGGGTCCGAGTTTACTAAGCTACTGCAAGGGGTGGGGTCCGAGTTTACTAAGCTACTGCAAGGGGTGCGGTCCGAGTTTACTAAGCTACTCCAAGGGGTGGGGTCTGGGGTCCGGGTGGGTACACGGCAATGGTGGTCCACCATCCCCATCCAGCAGGGTTTTTTTTTTAATTAAAAATGGGCCTTCACCTGTGCATGCTCAGAAATGCAGTGTAGGTGCCTTGGGAGTGCAGAACACAATCTTCTGGAGCTCCCCTGTACAAACCATTTATTGCTTAAATGTGGGTAGAAGCTGGCACCGAGCTCAGTGAGACTGGGCAGCAGATGTCCGCAAAAGATAGAGCCAATAAAATACCTACATGCCCCTAGTGCAAAATCTGAGCTGGAGTTCCCCTGACACCTCTGTACCACTAATAAAACCCACTATGTACACAAATGACACACATCACACTTAGGGGGTCATTCAGACCCACTCGCAAGCGGCAGTAGGCTCGCAAGTGGGTCGATGGTCCCCACTGCGCATGCGCACGACGGAGGGAGCGAGACCCCAAGCTGTCGCTCCGGGTCTCGCACCAAAGGGGGCGTGCTGTCGATGGTGACTGACAGCACGCCCCCTTTGGTGGGCGTGCCGGGGGCATGGCGGCCAGACGGAGGCGTTCCCATGGGAATGCCTACCGTCTGAAGCCGGCCCCACTGACATCACTAGTGATGTCAGTGGGAGTGATTTTGGCTTTGATAGAGCCAAAATCACTCCAGGGCTTGTGGCTGGGAAACCCTACCGCAGGGTTTCCGTCGCAAGTCCGATGGTCGCGATGGTCAAGACCATCGCGACCATCTTTTTGGATGCTCGTATATGCTGTGGTTGGTCACCCACATCTATACGAGCGTCCAGGAGGACGCTCCATTTTAATGGAGGAGGGCCCTGATTCAGAGCGAGCGCTCTGGTCAGAGCGAGCGGCTCTGAATCAGGGCCTTAATTCACTTCGGTCGCAGTGCTGGGATCGCACATGCAGCAAGGGGACGTCATACACCTCCTTCTGCATTTGCATATTAGCAAGGACGGAATTGCAAAGCTGGCCGCGTGCAGCTTTGCAATTCCATCTGAAGCTGTATCACCCCCTTTGTATATACTTCTAGTCTTATTAGAGATCACAAATAATTTTCCTTCTCAAATCCCACAACATATGTTGTCTTGTGTTCTTGTTTTATGATTAAAAAGTAACATTTGATCTCATCAGTTTCTTTGTGATGCGAAAATTTAAGTATTTTGCTACAATTGTTTCAACAAAGTAAAAAACATCAGTCCTGGCGGCCTGCCAAGATCCCTGCAGGAACAAGGAGCGGAGGGGGGAGGGGGGGGGATATGAGGGGAGCCCAGACTACTATCTTTCCATACTTACTTCATACCTGTCAGCTGAACTCTCCAGCTCTCGGGAACAAAACAACTTTCATTTACTGTAAGATCTGTGCCGAAAAGCAGCATATTTTGCAGGCAGTCTGTTTTTTCCTTGCATGGAAAGATACTTTTCGCACCTGAAGCATTTCACACCTTCCTTTCACTTTCCACACATCA
The DNA here is from genome assembly GCA_031769625.1 of Taudactylus pleione. Classification (NCBI taxonomy): domain Eukaryota; kingdom Metazoa; phylum Chordata; class Amphibia; order Anura; family Myobatrachidae; genus Taudactylus; species Taudactylus pleione. The sequence continues at coordinate 1,107,799 of JAUIMM010000962.1, read as the reverse complement.
CAATTAGTTTCATACTGTCTTTTACAGTTTAATTTTAGCTCCTAGTTTAAGTGTTAACTGAGTTATAAATATAGACCTTATTAGCCTTTATGTTTTGGAAACTACTTGGAAAGGCATAAATTAACCCCAGAAACAAATATGCGCACTCATATGCAAATGTTAGTACAGTACCTGTGAATTGGCGAGATATAGGGGCTGATTCACATTGTACGCAAACCCGATGGTTTGCGCACAACTATGACGTTTGGAGATCGTCGCATGAGCAGGGTCTGCACTGTGCATGTGCACATCTCCTTCTGTGAGATCGCACGCATGTCAGCCCTGTTCACAATGTCAAAATGTGACATTCCAACATTTTGCAAAGACCAGTAGTGGAGGGTTAGGGTTAGGCTGTGGGCTGGGAGGGTTAAGCACTAGGGGGAGGGTTAGGCTGTGGGCTGGGAAGGTTAAGCACTAGGGGGAGGGTTAGACTGTGAGCTGGGAGGGTTAAGCACTAGGGGGTGGGTTAGGCTGTGGGCTGGGAGGGTTAAGCACTAGGGGGAGGGTTAGACTGTGGGCTGGGAGGGTTAAGCACTAGGGGGAGGGTTAGACTGTGGGCTGGGAGGGTTAAGCACTAGGGGGAGGGTTAGACTGCGGGCTGGGAGGGTTAAGCACTATGGGGAGGGTTAGACTGTGGGCTGGGAGGGTTAAGCACTAGGGGTGGGTTAGACTGTGAGCTGGGAGGGTTAAGCACTAGGGTGCAGGTTAGGCACTAGGGGGAGGGTTAGACTGTGGGCTGGGAGGGTTAGGCACTAGGGTGAAGGTTAGGCACTAGGGGTGGGTTAGACTGTGGGCTGGGAGGGTTAGGCATTAGGGTGAAGGTTAGGCAATAGGGGGAGGGTTAGACTGTGGGCTGGGAGGGTTAGGCATTAGGGTGAGGGTTAGGCACTAGGGGGAGGGTTAGACTGTGGGCTGGGAGGGTTAGGCATTAGGGTGAGGGTTAGGGACTAGGGGGAGGGTTAGACTGTGGGCTGGGAGGGTTAGGCACTAGGGGGAGGGTTAGACTGCGGGCTGGGAGGGTTAAGCACTAGGGTGAGGGTTAGGCACTAGGGGGAGGGTTAGACTGTGGGCTGGGAGAGTTAAGCACTAGGGGCGGGTTAGGCACTAGGGGGAGGGTTAGGCTGTGGGCTGGGAGGGTTATGCACTAGGGGGAGGGTTAGACTGTGGGCTGGGAGAGTTAGGCATTAGGGTGAGGGTTAGGGACTAGGGGGAGGGTTAGACTGTGGGCTGGGAGGGTTAGGCACTAGGGGGAGGGTTAGACTGCGGGCTGGGAGGGTTAAGCACTAGGGTGAGGGTTAGGCACTAGGGGGAGGGTTAGACTGTGGGCTGGGAGAGTTAAGCACTAGGGGCGGGTTAGGCACTAGGGGGAGGGTTAGGCTGTGGGCTGGGAGGGTTATGCACTAGGGGGAGGGTTAGACTGTGGGCTGGGAGAGTTAAGCACTAGGGGCGGGTTAGGCACTAGGGGGAGGGTTAGGCTGAGGGCTGGGAGGGTTAGGAACTAGGGGGAGGATTAGTCAATAGAGTTAGTCATACTTCTCACCTAAAATAATGCAGAAGTCATCTGAAGTCATCCTGACATTACCATTGAACCTGGAAGACACTGCTGAAGCCGTTGGACCACCAGGGACATTTTATTGACATTCTAATGATGTCGACATTTCTTCAGTGTCAACACGATTGTAATTCTCACCACTAGACCAACAGGGGCATTTTGTTGACATTCTACCCAGGTTGACATTTCATCAGCGCCGACATGATGACTGTCGGCATGGTTAATATCAACATGCCATGAATGTCGACCTATCCAATTTTGCGCACTGTGTAATGCGTTGACACTGCGGGCCAGAGTCACACAAACTTACGATGCTGGATGCAGGGGAGCAATGTTTTTATACTTTGCCTGCGTCTAAGTCGCATCACACATGCGTCATGATTGCGCACTGGTTAAGACGCTAAGATGCTGGTTTATACTTCTCCAAATGGATAAATCCACAGAGACAGCTTTGGGAACGCTGTCATACAGCTGCATTCTCTGGCGGGATGTAGCTCTGGCAGGAGGTCAATACTGAAAAATCTACACATCATTAAATCACTTTATCGCAATATATTTACACAGCTCCGTCCCTCTAGGGCTAAGGTAGAAAACCCGGTGAGTGTGATCAATTTAATGTGCACTGAACAAATAGAATGGAAGGCCAGGTAAACCAGTTGTCAGATAATGTATGCGGGACAATAATGTACAATAACTCACCCATAGCGTCACCTCTGGGATAGGATACCCCGGAGCGCTGCCAAATGACTTGGCCCCTGCCGAGTAGAGTCCCATTTACTGTCGCTGATTGTAAAATATTGGACAGCAAGTGCTTAATAAACGATTCTCACCCTCTCTCTTGTTTTCCTAACTGCTAATTAATCTTAGTGTTGGACGCTTGGGTTCCGATAGACCGCAGAGAAGGGACATCAGGAAAAGGAGAAGTTCAATCTGACTTCAGGCAGAAAAGCAGATAAAAGTTACTGTATCATTAAATATAGGCCGGGATGTACTAACCATGCGTTGTCCAAACCGCCAGTCACCGCAAATTACTAATCGCATATGTACTAACATATGTGATTGGTATTTCAAAGGACAGCTCTTGCGATAAGAGCTGACCTTTGCGAAGCAGGCGACGTGAGGGCCCCTTCGATCCCCGGCAGCTTCCTGCTGGTGACCTCTGCAGGAAGTCCCGGGCTCCTACTCCTCCTACCTGCAGGAGGCGGAGGACCCAGGAGGAGCACGGGCCGGCACGCAGGAGGTTCAGGTGAGTGGAGGGAGCCGGCAGGAGACGACAAAGAAGAGGCGACGAGCGGATGTGGTAAGAAGCCCATAAGCTTCTATAGGGTAACGCCAGAAAAAACTGGCGTTACCCTCCGTACCTAAAATAGGGAGGCCGGGGTTTAGTACATATGAATGTGCGGTAAAAACCCCGAAAACTGTTTCTTGGACACATTTTTGCTTTAGTACATCCCGGCCATAGAGAGGTACTTTATCCGATAGTTGCCACTAACATTCATAGATGTACAGAATACGTGTGGCAGACAGGATCAGACTGTACATACATGGGACTGGACATAGGGGTACAGGGGAAATCCAAGCCTGTGCCCCACTGCCTGAGGGCCCTACCCCATCCTGTAGTGTTCCAGACTATGTAATTGAATTATGCATTGGTACTCGATAAGAGTGTTAGTTACCTGGCGGAGCAGGATCATGGATGAACATGGGGGCTTGGTTCAATTCTATGGAAACTAAGATTTCCCCTCTTGCCAACCAAACTTAGCAATCTCGATGAATCCCTATCCACTCTAATGATCAGCCAAGCTTCTGTGATGGCTGACCACACCTCCTCTGAAGATTGGTCACACCCCTTAAGAATGGGCCACTACATTTCCCGGTGGGCACTTCATGCCCCAGTCCAGAAGAGAAAGTCCTGTCACCGTAATGCTATGGAAGAACCCATCAAATGGCCTCTCAGAACCACTTCTGAAGTTTTACTGAAGATAAATCATCACCTAAATCTCTGTATCAAAGGCAAGTGTCTTTTGAAATATCTTAAAAATGTATTCCTGCCCTCCTTTGCCCCTGTATCATGAGGGTCCCCAGGAACCGCCTTTTGTGTCTGAAGAATCTATGAAGAAGTTTTACCTCTACAAAGGAAGGAATAATTGTAAGAGCTGCAGAGATGAAGGACTCCCCTTAATTCCCAAATCCTACACCCTTCACCCCAAGTTTCTGTAGAAAATCTCTGTGCTTGATGTAGCGCAGTCCTCTACAGTCACCTGCTGTTCCTCCTGCAATGTATTATCCACCTAGTGACTGACAGTGCAAGCAGAGGATAAACAAAGGATAACACTATGCTCCTAATGCAATGACTGCAGGAGGAAGAGCAGGTGATTGGTATCACAAAGCACTTCCTCCAGCAATCACTGGGGTTAATTGATTTCAGCGGGAGTTGAATAGCGCCGGGAAGTTGGTCACGGAGCTATTCAATTCAGCGCGCTGTTTAGTCCAACTGTTACAAGTTAAATCAGGGAATACCAGTTCTCGCAACTTAACCTGGATGTTTAGTCGCGAGAACCGGCATTCTCCGACTTAAGTGCTGGTTGCGAGGCTGTTAGCGCCACGTTGAGTCGGAAAACAGCCTCGCGGCCGGAACTTCATCAGATTTCTCCTTGCACTCCGTAGGGTGCGAGAATAAATAATTTAGTCACCATAACAGCGCACTGGACTGATTCGGCCCCACTGATTCATAAGAGCAGACCAAGAGGAAGAGAGGGAAAGGAGGCCCCAGGCATCTCTCACACTGCAATAATCTTGCATTGCAACTGAAATACCCAACGATGAAAGATGCTTATATACTCAGAAACATTATTAACGCCGAGCCAGCAGCTGTAAAACTCACTTTTTATGTCAGCTGAAATGTCTGTTTATGTGTTTGTTTATGTAGCTCTATCAATGTGGAAGTTTGGAAGTTCAAAAGTTGTGAAATCGTGAAATAGACCAAATGACAAGGTTGTTTGAGATCTATGAAAAACACTTTGAACGAAGAACAAAATTCTCACTGAGGCAAGTAATCTGGAAAGAGTTAAGTTTGAACCTATTGGGTTGTCCACACTGAAGCGTTGCATGGAGAATCTGCTGTTCAGTCCAACCCTGCAGTCACATCACTTGCGTCAAAACTTACACCTACTCCACATGAAGTGCCTATACGTACATCTCCGATTGGGGTCTGCGCCTGCCCAGGACCCCTTATGTGCCCTGCGATCTTGCTCGCGGTCCCCCCTAGCCACAGTAGGTGTTTGGGGGGGTCAGAGTGAGGTCGTGCCTGGTCATCATTCCCGGAAACGGCGGAGTCCCCATCCCATTTTCCGGGAGGGGCGAGGCCAGGGTCTGCATCGATGTACGCAGATTCCTGGTGTCTTACGTGGCCAACACACGGTCAGGCTTCGGGAAGCCTCAGCTCCCACAGCCTGTACAAAGAAGCGTCTGTGTCCCACTGTGGAGCTCACACACAGCCACAAGATGGCAGAAAAGCAAACGGCGCCCATCTTGGTAAAGTAGAATGCTTCAGGTAAGGAGCATTCATGGCGGTAGCGCGGTTGCGTACTCCCAATTTCAACAAGAGTCACTCGTAACTGCACTCTGTTGTGTGTGTCGGCTGCAGCGCAGGAGGATTTGCGTGAAACGCGGAATCAGTGAACAGGAGACGTGCGCATGATATAATTCTTGTGCTAAAAATATCAATTCCAGGGAGTGAGATACTAAATTATTGTAAGAACAAAAATGATGATCAGATACATATTCCATGGGGGAGTCAGCACTGAACATTCCGAGCACGAAATCCCAAATGTCACATAAAGAAATTCAAGGTACAATTCCTATAGCTACAATGCAAAAAGCACTAACAGGTCTTACATATTAGAGAATGACATAAGAATATATTAAAAAAGCCCATCCCTTTTCCTGTATTACACTCTACATATAGCAAGAACGTCAAGAACATTTTGAAGGTACAGTGTAGCACAATAACAAAACTGTACATGATATTTTATTTAAATAAATAAATGTAAATAAATATAATAAATCAATGAGCGTTGGATATATAGGTATGTGTGTGTGTATATATATATATATGTGTTGAGTCTCCCATATCCAAAGTGCTTGGGACCAGGGGTATTTTGGATAATGGAAAATTCCGTATTTTGGAATAATAGTATACCCAAATGAAATATACTACCCAAATATACACACAGAATGCATTTATGTGTTATATACACCTTATATACAAAGCCTGCAGGTCATTTTATACAATATTTTCAATCATTTTGTGGCTCAAACAAAGTTTGTGTACAGAAATTAAATTCATTTATGTGTCATATACACCTTATATACACAACCTGAAGGTCATTTTATACAATACTTTTAATAATTTGTGCCTTAGACAAAGTTTGTGTACATTGAATCATCAAAAATCAAAGGTTTCATTATCTGAGTCATGCTGAAAATATTCCGTATTTTGGAATATTTGGATATGGGAGACTCAACCTGTATATATAGAAAACACTTAAATTACAGAAATAAAATAACCAGAAATGAGCACCTGGCCCGTGTCTGAGAAAATCCTGCAATTGCTGTAACCTTAATGCAGTAAAGATAGGGACAAGTGTGAGGTCACGCGTCATGTGCTGTTCAATAGGCGGCAGAGTGACAGAAAATACTCACTGGCTTTATAAGACAGCGTACTTACATTTATTACCATTAAGGCGTCAGCGCTAAAATGCACGTAATTAAAAAGACATACATTAACATGTAAGTGATACAAATGTAAATTTATGTGCAAAATGCATAATGTGTATTGATAAAATATTAACACTCCAATGTTTTACAGTAGTTAAAAAGGTTTTTTATCTCAATGACAGGTCATGAATAGTAATGATTGAATTGACTGCACAGGATTTAGCAGCTGTTAGTTGCGTCCTTTGTAGTTACGTCCATTTAGGAGATCATCTGACCCTTTGTAAAGCATGCATGCGGTAACACGTACAACCTACCATGGACGAGGTAAGTGACAAATGGAATTACTGTGCCAGTTACACTATAAGGGCAGGATATACACCGGCATAAAGTACGTAATGATCTTACTATAGAAATTCCCAGATTCCATAAACCGTACCCAGGGTTGTCTTAACAGCAGTGTGGGCCCTGGGGAAAGCAATGCACAGGGGCCCCTGCCCACCCATTCACCAGAAAAAAATTTAAATGGTCAATAAAATTAAACCCTCCTGCATGCCCATCAGACCTCCCACACATGCAGAGCGACTGTCTGACTGGTCTGAAGTGGGCGGATGAAGTGAAACTGGCACTGAGGTGGGTACTCGTCACCGGGGGTGGGGGGATGGGTGGGGGGGGTTAGATCAGAATACAGTGCACTGGCGGCCGACTTATAAAAATATCACAAATTTACCAACTGGCCGCGGCTGCAGGGGGGAGGGTTGGCGGGCCCCTACAAGCTGCGTGCCCTTGGGCAACTGCCCAACAAGCCCAATGGAAGAGATGGCCCTGACTGTACCTCCTAACATTGAGATATGGAGAATGGGGCGAAATAAGCCACTTTTGGACAAAACCGTGTCACAAACTCCGCCCAGTTCTGGGTCTGAGATTCATGAATGTTTCAGCCCAAATCAGGACAGTTGTGGGATATGTATAAACAATAGCTGATGTCAGGGAGAATGGTGAGTCCGGACGGCCTACATTAATTATACTGGGGAATTGGTATGAAATACCGTCGGCCGCATGGCCGGCGGTTCGATTCCTGTCAGCGGCAGCCCGACAGAAGCAGAGTGCGACGCAGCGGAAGCCCGGCAGTGCTGGAAATCCCGACCGTGGATAGGTAAGTATCCACTAACCTAACCCCCCTAACCCTAACCCTCCTTAGGGGTGTCTAACCCTAACTTCCCCCCCAAGTGCCTAACCCTAATCACCCCCTTCCCCGCTGCCTAAACCTAAGTCCCCCGGGGGGGTGCCTAACCCTAAGTCCCCCCCGGGGGTGCCTAACCCTAACCCTCCCTCCCCTTAGCCTAACCCTAACCCTCCCGGGGGGGTGCCTAACCCTAAGTCCCCCCGGGAGCCCTAAACCTAACCCTCCCCCCCCGCGGCTGTCCGCTCGCGGCCCCCGGCATCACTACGATCGTGATGCCGGGCGCCGGTCTCCCAGCGTCGGGGAAATGCGGGCGTCTACATCTAGACGCCCGGCATTTCACCCTTGCCGGGATAAGACAGTCGGGAAGCTGGCTGCCGGTATTTAGGCAGTCGGCTTCCCGATTGCCTCCCATACTGGGACAGCTATGTCACAATGACCCCCACCCACACCTGTCCTGATTCTGCTGCAATTTAAGGATGCGCTAATTGCTTAATTTAGGTGAGTGGACCTGGCTTCAAAGTTATAGATTTCCATATCTTTAGTGTTGGGAATTTATAGGGGATGATTAATAGTTTATAGGGGATGATTAATAGTTTATAGGGGATGATTAATAGTTGCAGGTGCGTTTACACTGCAGTCACGGAAATATATGGCTATATTTGTACGTATGCGGTCGTGCCGCCCCTCTCCACCCACTTTTAGATGCAGCGTCATCATAGTTTGCATGTTGCGGCCTCGCAGCTCTAATCCTAGGTGTGAAAGCCGTCGCTGCCCAGTTACGCCCATTCAGCTGCAAGTGTGATGTCACTGAGGTGCGTACAACTAATCAGACATATGTCCACATGGATCTGGGTGCAAATCTGAATCAGGCCTGTACTCTCTATATAGTGTTGGGGAAGCAGCAATGCCGTAAATATTATCAGTCCGTATGGCGACTGACTTTGCCATCGTCATCTAAAATATCCCCTCTATGTACTAATTGTAATTAGCAGGGACAGTGTCTGCGAGAACCACTCTCCCTGCGAGTTACATCCCAGCCATATCGGGGGCGTCTTTCATATTTTGGGAAGAGTCCTCTTGGATATCTGACACTGCGGACGCTCACAGTGTCAGTTTCTGGAGGCGGACGGAGGCTGCAGGAGAGGGATTGATTGTAATGGCTGCTTGCGTATAAGGTCACATGCACTGTCGCATATCGTAACCCCAGTCCGGGACAAACACTGTTACATATGTTACAGAGCTTACGCGAGCGGCCAGATGATGGTCACGACCATTGCGACCATCGGGGCTTGCGACAAGACCCTTGTGGTAGGGTCTCGTTCCCGCAAGCCCCAGTGAGCTTCCGGCTCTAAGTAGAGCCGGAAGCTCACCACTGACATCACTGGTGATGTCAGTGGTGCCTCCCTCAAACAGCAGGCGTTCCTTCGGGAACGCCTCTGTTTGTGTAGCCACCCCCCCTGCCCGCCTCCAAAATGGAGTAAGCTGTCAATCAAAATCGACAGCCGCCCCTTTTTGGTGCGAGACCCGTAGCGACGGAGTGCCTGTCGCTGGCCGGGTCTCGCACATGCGCACGCCGGAGCCGGCTCTGGCTTGCGCAGTGGGGGACCATCCACCCGCTTGCGAGCGCTGAGCGCTTGCGAGTGGGTGTGAATCAGGCCCACAGTCCCAGCACGGGGTCTGCAGTCAGTTTGGAACTCGGATTTAAAAACTGAACTCGGGTTTTGGATTGCATGTAATTGTAAACAGGTCCTCCAAATTACATGATATTAGCCGCTTTATCTGATTTTTTTATTGATTTTTTTAAATTGATTTTTAAGGAATCCAAAACCAAACCAAAACCATATCCGAACCTAGACACTTGAGGGTGGTTTTGTCAAAACCAAAACATGGGGGGAACGCGCACATCTCCAGCATTTGGGAACACTAGGAGGACACATAGGGGGTCATTCAGACCCGCTCGCGAGTGCAGGACGCTCGCAAGCGGGTCGATGTTCCCCCACTGCGCATGCGCACGACAGAGGGAGCTCCGTCGTGCGCATGCGCGAGACCCGGCGAGCGACGGGCTCTCCATCGCTCCGGGTCTCGCACCAAAGGGGGCGTGCTGTCGATGTTGATTGACAGCACACCCCCTTTGGTGGGCGTGCCGGGGGCGTGCCTGCCAGACGGAGGTGTTCCCATGGGAACGCCTACCATCTGAAGCCGGCCCCACTGACATCACTAGTGATGTCAGTGGGAGTGATTTTGGCTCTGATAGAGCCAAAATCAATCCAGGGCTTGCGGCAGCGAGACCCTACCGCAGGGTCTCCGTCGCAAGCCCGATGGTCACGATGGTCAAGACCATCGCGACCTTCATCATGGACGCTCACATATGCTGTGGTTGGTCACCCACAGCTATGCGAGCAGCCAGGAGGCCGCTCCATTTTCATGGAGGAGGGCCCTGAGCGAGCGCTCTGGTCAGAGCGTTCGGCTCTGAATCAGGCCCATATTCTCTTTTTATACAGTATATAGAAGATCAATTTTTACTTCCAGCAAATGTAACTATCTCCAGGGTTCTGCAAACCTCCCCTCCTGATACAAACACCAGAGTCCTACAATACACAGTCATGGAACCAGGGGGAAAAGCGTGGCGGACAACTTGTATTGGTCATGTCTGGGATAGACAGTGACCCTGGTACGATGAGCTTGTGTCCATCCCTTAGAATTGTGACACCAGATTTACCCCCCCCCCCAGAATGATGACTGTCCAGCCTAAATCTGAGCTATCTGTGGATACATCTGCATCACAGCAATAGCAGATTTTCCATTATAGATTCTTAGTAGCAGCGTAATGCTCCGATTCCGGGAAAAGACACGTACTGTACTGTAGGCCCCATAAGAATTCCTCTCCCCCTCCAACATTACTTTTAATGGTAAAAATAGCTGACTTGTGAGTATTAGAGGAGGAAAATTGTACTTAGTTAGCACCAATTCAGTTCTAGTGCCCCAGGCATTTGTCTTCTGTGCTTATATGTCAAAGAGAGCACGGATTACACTAATTCTAGTACACACATCAGTAGCTGTCACAGACTACCATCAGGAATAAACACACAAGATATCTGTTTAGGGTCAATAGACTAATATGTAACACGTTGCTTGTTTTAAACGGTTTTCTACCTTCCAGATGTATATAAATGACTGCCTTGTACCTGCCCTCCTGCCACTATGACTCAATACAATGCTTTCTCTGGCTTCTTTCTGTGCCTCGCCGTCATGTATTTGCATCATCTGTCTATTTTTATTGCCATGTAACACAATGCAAAGCTGCTCCCTGCATACAGCATAATCCAGTGCAGCACCATATCCCGGAGCAGGGCAGAGGGAGCGCTCTGCCTGATTTTTCAAATACATGGCTGGAAAACACAGAAGGAACACAGGACCTCATTCAGAGCCGCTCGCAAAACACGCATCTCTAAAAAGAGCCGGCCTCCTGGCCGCTCGATAAGCTGTGGGTGGCCACCCACAGCTTTAGCGAGCGGCCAGTTTGATGGTCGCGATGGTCTTGACCATCGCGACCATCGGGGCTTGCGACGAGACCCTTATGGTAGGGTCTCGTCTGCCGCAAGCCCCAGAGAGCTTCCGGCTCTAATAGAGCCGGAAGCTCTCCCACTGACTCACTGGTGATGTCAGTGGGGCCGCCCACAAACAGCAGGGGTTCGTTTGGGAACGCCTCCGTTTGTGAAGCCATCCCCCCGCCACGCCTACAAAACGGGGCGAGCTGTCGATCACCATCGACAGTCGCCCCTTTTGTAGTGAGCCCCGGAGCGAGAGAATTTCTGTGCATGCGCAGAGCCCAACATCGACCCGCTTGCGATATATACATTGTTTGTTCGATCGACGAACGATATATATCGCGTGTGCATCAGCGGGTGTGTACACCTAATGTGTCTGTGAACTACGTCATTCACAAACATATCTGGTCAGCCCTGCGGCACAGCCAATGCCGACTTATCTTTAGATACAGTATATCGGTGCATCTGGCTGTGTCTATGGGCTACTCGCCGACCGCCTGGTACACTGGCTGCAGGGACCGCCAACACTGACATCACAACTGAACTGTGGGCAAATTTAAATGCCCGTCCAGTTATGACGTTAGCCCAAACATATCGAGCAGCTGATTGGTGTATATAGCTAACCAATCAGCCGCTCTGAGGGCTTATCGGTCTACTGACATATCCATCGTCTAAATGTGTACTCAGCATTACTGTCATTTTAGATAAAGAGATAAATTCCCAACCAATCAGCTCCTAACTCCACTTTATCTCTCTTTGATACATCACCCCCGCTGTAAGAGAAGTATGTTTCTTTAGCAAAAGTTGCCAGAGGACACAAACAAGCCAAATTAAATACAGTAGCCTGGAGGTGGTCGGACACTAATACGTAATTAAAGGTGGGGAGAGTGAGAGGTAGATCTGGGCCTGTAAGTGATTGCACTTTGCCGTCTCAGCTGATTTCACGTAGTGCAGCGAACGCGATTTAAGGTGTCGTTTAATGACACTTTTATTCTGCTTTCTATCAGCGAGCTCAAACAATATAAACACTAATGGCCACATTACATAACACTTCGGCAGGATTTCCATGTCCCAAGGGAGAGCAGAGCTGCCAAAAGCAGCCACTCCCAGCCCATGAGAAACAATTACAGCGCCCATTAGCTGCCATTTATCCTCCCTGGCTCACTTACCGGCTCCCACGAGGGGATGGGGTTGTGCAGGTGGGAGAGATGCTGGCAGGGTTCTGGGGAGCTCCCACCTGCAAATGGCGAATTTCCTGAGAGGTGCAACAGACCCGCATCTAATGCAGAGAAGTGATTCTGTTCAGGCATCGAGGAATAAATCTGTGTGTTATAGTTGATACTAAGCGTCAAGTAGGAACTGAAGTGAGACAATTATATTTGCAGCGCTGAGTGGTTCTACGGAGAACAAAGCAGATATTTAGGAAAACACACTGTATACTCTGTATATCCCATGGCAGGAAGCTTCTCCACTCACATGTTACTAAGTGCGTTGGTTTATATTTCTGGTTCATCTTGTGTTTTTCTGCTTTATGCCTTTACATCGGGCAGCGGTTTCTTTATGTGGTGCTGTAATATCACTGAAGGCGATTTCTGGCTAGAACTACATCCCGTTCATAGCGTACAGAGGAGCAGCTTAGTGTGACAGTTTAATAAATGTAAGATGGGTTTTCTGCAACAGGGGGAAAAATGTCCTTAAATCTTCGAGTTATTAGGTTAGGCAACCCAGACCAATTGCCACCCCTCTGTGATGTTTTCATCCAAATCCATCCAGTGGAAAGCCCAGCACAGGCTCCCCGGTTCAAAGTTCTGCCCAGTGTACACCAACAGGAGGTCTGACTGGGACCCTAACCCCCTAGTAAGTCTTCTGGGGTCCATTGTTACCACTCTGTGAAGCTCCCTGGATCAAAGGTCTGTCCAGCGTACACCAACAGGAGGTCAGACCGGGACCCTAACCCAGAGGTGTAGCGTGAAGCCATGGAGCGCAGAGCGTGCCTGAGTAACGGTGCCCCCACCACCACCTTTTTACTGATTTTTGCTACAGAAAGTATCAGTGGACCTCCATATAGTACAGAGCGCATCAGTGACCACCATATAATACAGACGGCAACAGTACTGCCGTAGAATACAGTACAGAGAGACCACCAAGTAATACAGAGATCATCAGTGACCATCATATAATACATAAAACATCAATGACCTCCATACTCTACAGAACAAACTAGTGACCAGAATGCAATATAAAGTGCAACTTAGTGCACACATTGTAATACAAAGCTATCTCATCATTAATTAACCCCTCCTCAAAATGATTAACATAATATCGTCATCATAAAAAAGCCCATATTCTCTCTCATTATGCTCCTCCTGTGTCGATCCCAGCAAGAACCCTCCAGGAGGCCTTGCTGGGATCAACACAGGCTGCACAGTATTATACTTTTTTTTAATACCAATAAAAAAACTTTAGTAAGCAGCCGCAGGAACAGGGGCGTATCTACAATGGGTGCAGGGTGTGCGGGGCACAAAGGACACTGGGTCCAGGGGGGCCCCGCACCGCACACCCTGCACCCATAGCATACTTACCTCTCCGGAGTCCCACGTCGGAGCGGGGGTCCGGAGTTCTAAAAACAACTGGAAAATGGCCGCCACGGCCATTTTCCCGGTGACCTGTGCATACACTATAGACTCTGGGCGCACTCTAGTGCCCAGAGTCTATAACTCCGGCGCTGGCCGCGTACAGCTCAGTGCTCGGCCGGCCGCCGGACAGAGAGGAGGGGGACTGTGTCGGAGACTGCACACGGGCCCCCTCCTCTCCAGAAACGCCCCTGCGCAGGAAGCATCAAAAGACGTTGCTCTTCCTGTGTTAGACTGTGATCTGCACTCTGCAGCGGATATTCAGTGGGGAGTTTAAAGCACTGAAAGACTGTATGTCATGTCGCTGAGTCCAGGCTCCTCCAGTGCATATGACGTTATACGCCCATCACACGCACCATGCTGCCAGAAGCAGTTCTGGAGCCGGCACCCGGCAATCTGTCATGATTAGACAGACGCTGATGTCAGGCTCCAGATGCAGCCAGCACCCTCTAAACTGTTCAGCGCCTGGTGCTCGCGCTCCACTGGAACCGTCCTCCCTACGCCTCTGCCCTAACCCCATAAAAACCTGTCCAGGATCCAACTGGACCACCTCACGTTGGTTTCATCCCAATCGGTGCAGGGATGTCCAAATACATAACCGGACAGACAAACGACTGATCAATGAATTTTATATATAAGATGGATTTATTTTAAAACCATTTTAAGAATCTACCTCTACTCTTAGCTTTATTCAAGTTTCTACATGCTCCCCGAAAGCCTAGTTGTGCATGAACACAGCTGTTTTTATTATGTCTAAAAGGGATGTAGACTCCCACTAACATACAAAGCTTAATAATTTCTTCACGTTTCAGAATAACTCCCCCCCCCCAGCTCTGCCCCTCTCACTCACACTCATTACTGGTTCGTGTTCCCGGTTATGGGGCCGCACCCACTCTGTGGGATTTCTTTCCTCGTACAACAGTCTCCAAAGCTCCAAGTGTCTCCTGAACACTCACCCATGCAGGTAAGCTCCTGTGGCGTGCTTTGCATTTTATATTATTGTCGATGTCTCATATGAAAAGAGTTTTCATTTCATTTTTCTTCTCAATTTGCATAACAAAATCAAAGCTACGTATGGATCCTCACACTTATGTTAATGTCTGTGTGATTGCCTTTGTGTTCTCCGCAAAAGAAATTATCAAGAAAAATAAATAATAACTGCACAATGTTACACAACATTTAAACGTAATTGTCATAGCCTACTGTACTAATGGGGACTCCAGTGGCATATACGGGCTTAGACACATCTGTAGCTCATCCCGATATTAGGAGGCAGAAGATACTACCAAGTACCATAGCAGGTATCAGGGATGTGGCATTAAATGAAGTTGTGAAGATTTAAAAGCCCCCCCCCCTTAAAAGTAGCGCCTTCCCCCAGTATTTCAGCTAGACTGGGGGACACACTCAAGCACCCATACGTGATTAGAGCCACTGAACCCCTTCCTCTGGCCACTGGGAGAGCAGAGAATTTGGGGTACTTCTTTGAAGACTGGTCAAAGTTTCCAGTCTGCTGTGAGTGGAATGAGAAAGTGAAACCAGCACGTGATTGGACAGGAGGCTTGGCCAATCAGGTACCACCTTTCCTCCACACCTCCCATTATTGTTGGCTGAACCTCTAGAATGTCTACACCCCTAATTAATTCTCGGTGCTGTTAAATACTATAGGCCAGAAACTCCAATATGGTAATGGCAGTGCTACTGGGGATGACCAAAACTCAACGGAATGTAGTCTGGAAGCCAACGGTCTAAATGCCGACCGCCGGCTTCCAGACTGCTTTATCCCCACTAGGGACGAATGACAGGCGTCTAAATCTAGACGCCTATTATTTGCCCGACGTCGGGAGACTGGCGCCCGGCATCCCGATCGAACGCCTTAGAGGGGGTTAGGGTTAGGCGCAGGGGGGGTTAGGGTTAGGCACCCCTAAGGAGGGTTAGGGTTACGGGGGTTAGGTTAGTAAATACTTACCTTTAGGACGATCGGGATTTCCTCCTTTGTCGGCAGCCGCTGTCGGGAAGTTGACCGGTGGTAATACATATCACACCCCACTCAACTGGTGCATAGTGGCATGAAGGGGAGAGCTAACAAAAATGGGTCCAGTTGTCTTGTAGCAGAGCATCGCAACACACGATTGTCCGCTTACATTAGTGAAACCTGCTTTAAGCCAGAATACAGCTGGAACCAACAGCATCTGCCACTTACACTCAGGGTAACTAGGGGCATCTCAGCATTCTCGGTGATGGCGGCTTTCAAAGAAATACATGTTAAATTCAACAGCATGACATCTTCTACATCTAATTTATATGTACTTTAAGTTCTGCATTCTGGCTAGAAGTTGAACAAAAACATAGATCGGGCTCCTATTGAAGCCTACACCTCAGTCAGCTTGTTTAGAGAGATTGCAGCTGTGGGTGTATGTACGATGGGATGGATGTCACCTGCAGGTCACCAGTAACCAGGTCCCAGTGATGGAAACCCTGGTCCCACTGTCCGGACTCCTCCTTTCCTTTGGTTCTGTATCATACATGGGGCATATCCATGGAAACCACACATATTTTATTTACAGCCAGGCGTACGGGCTCTGATCACAGAACCTTCGCATCACTTATTTATATATCTGCTTTCTTACTTCTACGTATTTATTTCATGTTTGTATTTGATCTGCTCCCAGCCTGGAGATCTCAATGATCTGTTGGTGGAAGATGTCTGAACATGTCCAGCTCAAGTACATTTCATTATAGATGTGTGCACAGTACATAGTAGAGGAACCCAAACCCACATTCTGATCTGCAAGTATAGTGTACGCACCCACAATGCTTCTCAATCAGTGTGAGAGTATAAGTGCGTGAATATATATATATATATTTTTTTCGTTTATAATACCATATGCTAATCACCATTTACTTGACCCTTTAATGTCAACTAAGTGGGCAGAAACTGCAAATATTACATCATTTACAGTAAATATGTATAAGCTGCAATATAATTTCATATATGCAAATTATTTAGCTTCTAAAATCTATGCTTATAAATGATGTAATGTGTGCTTAGTTAACACTAAAGGATTAAATTACTGTTGATTAGTAAATAGTATGTATTATAAATGAAACAAATAAATAATGGGAAAAAAATAGTCTCCCTAATTGCAATAGTATATGACTTACACTACCCCATATGTTTATTTATATTTCTTAATAACTTTTTCCACAGTTTGGGGAGTTCAACCCTGGTTTCTGTCTTCTTAGGAGACAGTTGGCTCTGAGGTTTTACGATGTCAAGGGGTTCCTCCTATGGATAGCCGTTGGTAGGTTAACCATCAATGGTTGCTATTGGTGGTTTTTTCTCATTGATGGTTATCCTGGTTTTAATAATGGGCAGGCAGTGGGGCTTTTTGGGCCATGTTCTGGTACATGGAGAAAAAAAAACCTGTTGCTTAATTCTGTGCCATTGATGGCAAAACCACTGGCCATTGGTGGTTAACCATTAATGGTTGATGGCTACACCTGGTCCCTCCTAGCTTTGGTGAAGGGGTACTGTACTTGAGAATTCCCTTTTCTCCTCAATGGGGCATTTTATTTCTGAAGGCATTGGGAGGAATAGGGTCCTTTGCCTTTTGGAGAGGATTCAAATCCCATGCGCCCAGCACAGTTATGCTATGGGTGATTAGAGCATGCACCTCAGGCTTCAATTAACAAAATAAGACAAAATAGGGAGCTCTGATGTTCTGGAGATTTTGGTCTTGTACTACACTACTGTCTAGAACTATGGTTTCTGTATTGGGTAATGGAAGAACTTTCCACAGTACCAAGCAAAACCTATTTCAGGCCTGGAGTGACAGTAAGGATGCCAGGAGTGACATGAGGGAACCTGGAGAGACACAGAAAAAGCCAGGAGTTACACAGGGGGAGCCTGGATAGAAACAAAGGAGGCCAGGAGTGACACAGGAGCTAGGAGAGACACAGAGGAGGCCTGTGGTGACACAGGGGGAGCCTGGAGAGACACAGAGGAGGCCTGGAGAGACACACGGGGAGCCTAGAGTGACATGGAGTGTGCCAGTCCCGTTCTTTGCCGTGGGTGCTCAGACCCCTAGATGCAACCCTGAGCACAGTCCTCTATTCGAGGACAATGTACAACATTATACTGAACCAGCAGATAAAATACAGCATATTCTCCACTAGAGGACAAGACACAACATAATACTAAACCTGGGGATCAGATACAGCATGGTGCTCTACTAAAGGGCAATAAACACCACAAGGCAACAACTGAATGAAGACTGCCCCATATAATTTTAGAAGACAATAAACAAAAAAAAAATCAACCAGAGGATAAGACAGCTCAGTGCGCTTCTAGTGAACAAGACAGACTATTATGTTATATTTTGAGAACAAGACAGTAAGCCATTCTATCAAGCCATAGAGCAAGGATCCACTAGAAGACCAGATACACACAGTGGGGCAAATACTATGTTCAACGCATATTACACCAAGAACAAAATAAATATGCAATTCCATAGTACTGAGATTCATACACATTTTACAATGCCTGCGACTCTGCATTGGGCGCAAAAGTGCGCAATTACGTGGTACAGGGCAGATTCCATTTACATGAACTGACACAGACACTGAAAAAACCTCATGGCAGTGACGTGCGGTCAGGTGAGGCAGAGCCTTTACTGTTATACTTCAACATACTTCAGAGTTTTCACTATAAAAATTATAAGAAAAAATAAAGAAAGTATTATAAATATCTTATTTGTACGTATTTTTCTAATCATTTTTATAGTCAAAACTCTGGAGTAAAAAGTGTATGGTGGGTGAGGCACTGCCTCTGCTGTGTACCTTTTCCGCACATCCCTGATCAAAACACCAAATTTCCAGCACTATATACTGCTGCACCTTTGTATAATGCCCACATGTACCCTCAGGCTCATATATGTATCTGTAAACCTGGCTCTGATACCAGCCAGTGCCTCCCCAGCCATTTACCTCACCGCACGTCACTGCCCCACGGTATAAATAGAATGGCACCTCTGAGTCATTCGCGGCAGGACTCCACAGATAGCGCCTTTTTCTGTATTTTCTTTTTTGGGGGAAAATCTCAGCATCATAGATGCCGACATCCACGGATTGAATAGGACCGCCTTAGACCCCTGCACTTAGTTAAGCGATAAATTGGAGTGTTAGTTAGGGAAAGATTTTTTTTTCCCAAAAAAGTTTTTTCTTACTTTGGTGGGTTTTTTTTACATCATTTCTCACTGGTGCACTACAAGTTCTAGCATGCCCTTGATATCAGGGCATGCTGGCACTTGGGATACCTCATGCCCTGGCAGTCACAGGTAGGCTGGAGCTTGTGCCACCATGACCAACTCTTTAATGGTGTCCTGTGCATGCTGGAACCTGTAGTTCACCAGGGAAATTTTTATTTATTTTTTAATCTTTTTTTCACCATTTAACTCAAGCACAACTACACACGGTCCTAGTGCTGTCAGCATGGGGTTGATTATCCAAACGCTGGGGGTAACTTGCATTTTATTCCCCAGGAAGTACAGCCCCGAGTTGACCTGTCTAGTACTGGTTTGGCACTATGGCGGAGGGTGCCATGTTGCAAGTTTCTCCAGCTGGTAAAGGGACAGTGCCAATTTCAGGGGATGCTACACTTTTGGAGGGCTCATTCAGTCCTTCATTATATCGATCCAATGTGTACCGCAGATACGATGTGTCGGCCCGCCAGCTACCATATTGTCCGGGTGGGTACACATCGTCTAGTGTGTACCCAGCATAAGTGTACAAGCTAAATATAAAATGTGTCTTTGACATATATGTAGATTATCCGCCTTGCAATATGCGTGTCGGTGCCCTGAGTCAGCGTTTCCCACACCCTGCCAGTCCAGGCTGAAAATGGCATCTTTGAACAGACACATGTTGAAATCATTGTCATCCAGAAAGCCCAGCTCAGCAGTTATCCTCTAATGAGCATCTCCAATGCCAACCGAGAATGGGAGGGAGGCTGCTGACCTCACAAGATGCCGCTTCGCTCCTTGTCATCCTTTGGGGACTGCCTGCTCACACTGTCATATGTCACAGGGCATTGGGGAGTGTGACAGGCTCACAGACAAGGCTCCTGCCCCTGTGGGAAGATGGGTCACTTTGCATTAAATCCTCATTAGATGTACAAGCAGGCTTTGCCTCCACAGTTGGGATTATTTAATATGGTCTTGACCCCAGTCGCCTGGCCATGTACAGCCATCTGAACACATGGGTCTATACATAGATATATGAATCATGTTGAAGTTTGTGATTGTTTAGTTAAAGAAACATTGCTACTGTATCAAAATGTTCATGCAACATATGAAAGCCTTTTAGCGCCAAACTAAGTCCAAAACTTAGATGTTTAATGATGTGAATGTATGTTTAATATATGTAACAAATTTTCAGTCTAAAACTATACAGATTTACATTTTTGACTGTATGTTTAATAAATAATAGTATTCAATTAATACATAAAACATAATGTTCCACCTAGAATCATTGCAATACTGTGCAGAGAAGGTTTAAAGCGTAGGGCCGTGATTTATCAAACCACAGTTTAGTAGGTGATATGCAAACTGCCATACGGTACATCGGATGCAGTTGGAAAACCCAAACCACAATAAATGTTGATATTATGACTGTAGACATAACATAGCCACCCCTTCCTATATAAGAAAGACTGCAGCAGTACATGTGCACCCTCCTCCGATCCCCCCATCCGTCTCCTTGCGCCCAAGAAGTCATATGTGCCAATTTCATGTGTTTTATAGGGACGGATTCTTGCGGATAGGACATGGAAAGCGAAAAACGATTTGGGAGGAAACAGGAGCCTATTGTGTTTACATCCAACTCTACAGGAACCTGAAAGAGCGTTGCAGCTGGCACTCTAAAGCACCCGTCAATAAACTACTTGGAATCTGGACTTCTCTTCACCACAAGCGGCTTGGATATTTTCAAACCGCTCCACGACAGATATGATATCAAGCAAACTGCAGTTTCGTGTTGGGTTTGATTTGTCGACATTCATCTTGTCCACGTTGACCATGTCAACTCTCATCATGTAGACAGTGATGGAATGTTGACATGTTAGAATGTCAACATATTATCCCTGGTGGACAAGCGGTGATCAACTTCCACGCTCATGTGACTGTGACTGCCGGGTCAGACCTCTGATCCTCCGGTGTTCCAGTGAGTATTTTTCCTCAGCCCTATGTCTATTGACTAACCCTAACCTTCCCCCCTCCTCAGCCTAACCTTAACCCTCCCGCCTGCAGCCTAACCCTAATGTCGACACAACATTCTGCCATTTCACCTGTCAGCATTCTGAGGATGACGACAAGTTGCCTGTCAACATTTTAACAATGTCATTATCATGGCTTTTGACATTGTGGTGTCGAATTTTTGACTACATCCCAGATGGGTGGGTTTCCGAGTACCTAGAACCCCCACCCCCTGCCTGATGCTCCATCTACCCGCACCCCCCCTCCAACTGCCGCAGGGAGGCTCCATTTGACGGGCGCCTGCTGAGATTTTTTTTACCAGTGGGCACCCAGCTCCTTTCCTGCAGCGGTAGCCGGTGGTGCCCACAGTGAGCACTATGGGAGAATGGTCTCTCCCATAGATCCAAGCAGCTGTCGGACCAGATGAAGGAGCGGGGCTTAAGGTAATTATTGTGATTGTATTTAATTGTATTTTTTTTAGAGGCACTACTATAGGGGGCATTACCACTGGGGGAACTACTAATGGGGGCTATTACCACTGGGGGCACTACTAATGGGGGCCATTACTACTGGGGGCATTATTATAGGGGGAAATACCAATGGGGGTATTACTAATGGGGGCCATTACCACTTGGGGCACTACTATAGGGGCATTACTACTGGGGGCACTACTATAGGGGCATTACTACTGGGGGCACTACTACTGGGTTCATTACTACTGGAGGCACAATTACTGGGGGCACTACTAATGGGGGCATTACTACACAGGGCATTACTACTGGGGTAATTGCATAGGGGGCACTGTATAAGGGGAACCACTACCAGGGGCATTGTATAAAAGGCACTACTACTGTGGGCAATGTATAATGGGCACTACTACTGTGGGCAATGTATAATGGGCACTACTACTGTGGGCATTGTGTAAAAGGGGCACTACTGTGTGTCATAAAATGAATATGGGACTACTGTGTGGCATAGTAGTTTAAATTTTGTTTGTACATACTGTTACACATTGTGCATAAGCAAGTTTTATGCCCAGGTGCCTTGTTATTTATATTATTTATTGTTATTTATATTATTTATTGTTATTTTTATTAGTTATTGTTATTTATATTATTTATTGTTATTTATATTAAAACTCTTGAAGTACACAATAAAGTGTATGTTCTAGGCTTATTCTGATTAGACTTTTTTGTCATTGGTTCTGTAACCAATTATTTGGAAACCCCCCTTTCAAAATCCTGTGTTTGTCACTGGGGGCAGCCGGTGAACACTATCAATGGTAATAATGGCCTGGGACCTTGTTAAATAAGGAGAAGCCCTATCGTCAAAAGGACCAAAGGAGAACGCCATGGGTTCAGTGTTCTCCCCATCCACCCAACATTCTCTCAGCTGCTAATGCTTTCTTTACTGTCTCCCTGCAGGTGCACACTCCTAAAACATGCAGGACCTGGAGCCATTTGTTGCTTTTTCTACCCCCGCCTGTACATAATGGGCACCTTCCTCTGCACCCAGCTAACAGGCATTTTAATACGTCTCTGCAAGCTGTACCCTGTCGTGACTTTAGATGTCACTGTGTCCCACGAGCTGTGAACCAGAGGACGCAGCACCTAAAAGTCCACAGGAAGATGAAAGGCCGTGCAGAGGTTTTATCCCTGAGAAGAGGAGGCTCAGGCACTCAGGAGAACATTATTAGAGCCATCAGCTGCCGAGTTTGATGAGAATTTCACTCCCAAAGGAGGAAGAGCTTCAGCAAAAAGAGCAGAAAATGGGAACGAAACGGCCTATTTAGAAACTAGGACAGATAACGGTGGAATCAGGAATGAAATGACCTCACACTTTCTATTTATAGCGGCGGGATCTTGCGTTAACGCTTTGTTGCCCCATGTGCCGCTCGTGTTTTCTTAATTGCACCATCGCAGTTATTGATCAGTCCCGTTCACCTTGTGGCTTGTGCCCGTCTCTCTGGCGCAGAGCTTTTTCAGGTCTTATTATGTCATTTACTCATGCTCTCTGAGCAAGCTCTATCGTATCATGAATCTGTAGAGCACTGGGATCTCTACAGGCAGCCAGGACTGTAAACTCTGTCTGCCTGGATCAGCCCCCGGCCTAAGCCACGTGAAGACCTCAGACCAGGCAGACTCCTTTCTCCTACAGTACGCTGCTCACGCTCCAACCTGCCGCCCCACTGTGCTTTTCATGTCCGCCAAACATGTTGTGTGTATAGCAAGTGCATAACGCAGCATGGGTCTGAGTACTCGTAGGCCACAAGATCTAACTGAATAATAGGCAGAAATTGAAACTTGATATAGATCAAACCTCCCTTCAATTTATCTCAGTGGTAAAAATGGTGCAACATATCCCCCCTCTCTCCCCTTCCCCTCCACGTTGGCAGAAATACATCTTAAACTGTGTACTGAATACAGGGGGCAAAAAAAATGAAAGGAAATGATCCAATTATATAGCTACAATCTGTAATGTGGAGCCGGTAAGTTAGATGCCTCCGGCGATCCCTTCCCGGCAGAGGCGTCCTGTTTGCTGGACATTTACAAACAGATTATAACGCTAAATAAATATTTCTCCATTAGGGCAAGCTATAGGACCATCAAATATCCTGCAATGAAAAAATGATAAAGCCGCACTGGTAAAACATATCTGAGTTCAAGCAGGAAAGTCCACAAAATATTCAAAATAATTATAATTCTTCTGCGAAGTCATTCGGTTGCCGGGGAGGAGGGGGAGTGGGAGCTTTAGCTATATTTAAAAGAATACGAGCCCTCAGATTTTATCGTCCCTGTTGTGTTCAGATTGAGGGCCTGATTCAGGCCCGGACGCTATTTGCGGCCGGTCGCTGGCTAAAAGGGGCCGGCTATTTAAATCATGTGCTCGCACTGCGACGCGTAAAGCCGCCCACTAAGTAATAGCGAGCGGCCGCACTATGCGCTTGTACCTGTATAAAGACGCCCCTTTGCTACTCGCAACACACGTCATCTCCGGCAGTTGTAGGATTAATCTGGAACATGGAGAGCCATCGGAGCTGCTCGCAGCGCTTGTGGTAGCCTTTTCCCACCACAACATTGCGAGCAGTTCAGGTTAAAATACAAGCCAGTCACGTGTGTAATGACGCTACTTTGCTAATTATGCACACCCATTAAACGCCATTCTGACGGTCGGGCACACCTGTGTTCGCACATACACACCCTCGTTTACAAGCACCTTCCCCTGTTACCACAAACGACACTATCTGTCACTCAAAATAGTGGCCCGACTGCGGGCTACGGGCGAGCACTTTCCCATCGCAGTGACTGGTTCGCGCACGCGCATTGCGAATCATACGCATGCGCAGTTTGCGAAAAATCGCTCAATGTGAGTGAGCGCAGCATAGCGTCCAGGTCTGAATCAGGCCCTGAGGGCACTTCGGTCCCTTTCGTGTAGATGTACTGTTGAAATGAACCCCAGGAATTACAGAAATGTATCAAATAATACAAAAAGCAAATAAAAGATGTTCACAAATATGCTACAACTATTACATCCCCCCCAAATGTCCTTTAGGTGATTTTGGGAGACTGCTTGCTGTCCCATGTAAAAGAACTTTTGGGCCTGATTCAGACATGTGCGTAAATCCGATGATTTGATGGGTGGGGCGTCCACGTTCTGCGTGTGCAGAATGAGCCCTGCGATCATGGGCTGCGCCGGGGAGGGGGTGGCTCCGGGCTGCGTTCATTCATGGAAACAAGCTTGTCACCCCCCGTTTTCTGGTAGTGCCGAAGCTAGTGTCTGCGTTGTAGGGCGCAGATTTCCTGGCCTCGCAGTGGGCAGAAGCCGACCAGGCTGAGTAAGCTTACGCCAAATCAGCCACCATCGTGACCGATGGTGATATGAGGCAGCATCTATGGACGCAGCACTCAGATCGCAGATGCATGCAGGACTCTGTGTCTATTTCCTACAGACACCCTCCTGCCGCATTAGCCTATTAGTTGGACGGTATTGCAGAGCCTCTTCCCTGCATCTGTGCAATACCGTCCACATCGCAACTGGGCCCTTTGCATGAAGCAGCTGTGCAGTAGTATGCTATTGCCGCAGGAGGTGTCTTGTGTCAATAGACACATCCTGCCGCATTGTCTGATCCACATCTGCATCCGGAGACGCAGCATTGGATCATCTTGGTGAACATCGGCCATCTGAGTAACCCTAAGGTTCAGACTGGTGTCGGGATTCCAACGCAGGCATATTCTGAGTGCCGTGGGAAGGAGGGAGCGGTTAGTAGTTACCGGGGCTCTGCGTGGCCCAGGACAGCTGAGGGGAACCAATGTCCCCCTTTAAAGCGTATATTTTTCCACAGTTTCTGGGAGGGCAAGTGGCCACACCTCAAGTATTTGGTCACGCCCCCTAAACCAAGGTCCTCGTCTGCTCTTGACTGCCCTGGGCGCCGAAGGGGACTATTTGTCACAATTTGAGTTTAGGCGTATGTGGACAGCATCAAATGCTGACGGCAGTGAACAGCTGTTTTAGGGGAGGGACTGTGAGGGGCCCAGCACTACTGCAGCACTGACCCCCCCCTCCCGTGGTAACCACACCCCTGTGAAACATTACCGTGCACCTTGTTATCAGTGATAGTTTATCATTTATATTACTGAAGTTTAAACAAAGGGCCGTATTCAATTTGAAGTGAAAAGCCGTTTTCGCGTGTTTTTGGCGGAAACTTTTCACCGATTACGTAATTTTCGCCTGTTTTGATTTTACTCCGTATTCAATTTGAAAGACTTTTCGCCTAGGCGGAAAGTCAATGCTATGTAATAGGCGAAATAGTTTCGCCTATTAATAGCAGGCGGAAAAAAGTGCAGGATTTGGGGTGCAACATTGCGGGAACCCCCGTGCAGCCTTCAGACAGTCCCCCAAAGGTAATCTGTGTCAAAAAATAAAAAAAACAGTTAAGAACACCCGAAAAATTAACTTTGAATTTGGGGGCAAAAAAAAAAAGTTGGGGGACAAAGTTAAAAACTAGCGAACTTGACTCTGGGGGGGTCCCCAAGTATGCCCCAGGTGTTTTTTTCATTGCAGGTGCTTGCGGCAGATGGATTTTTCACGATTTTTTCAACTTCACTTTAGCAACTTTTAAATATGCTGACCCCCATTTTCAAGTACCCCAAATTTGCTGGGATAACTTATTTTCTGGCAAAAATCCTCCTGAATACTATTCTGCATCACGTATACAAAAACGCTATTTAGCAGCTATTGAGCCTGTTTAAAAACACCAAATACCTTCAGCAAGCCAAATCGGGGGGTACCACAGTGATCCCCCATGTCAGAGCATCTTTTGGGGGGTGTCAGGCTGATTTCTACAAATCCGACAGTACTTTCCGCTTGTTCAAGTTTCGCCGGGTCCCGTTTTCGCGTACTTCCATATTGAATACAGGGTAAAGCGGGGACTGCCGCGATACTTTTCCGCCTACAAAAGATGCGATGTAGGCGAAAAGTCTGGGAGGCGAAAAAGTATGGCGGATACGGCTCTAAGTTGGTATAAAATAAGTTAGACATTTTTGTTCAAATCCCGCACCCATAGGTTCACGCCGACAGTGTGATCTTGGCCATTGTCCCCATAAAATCATTCGGCTCCTGCTTTTATAGGACGGCGAATCCAGTCGTATATACACATTGTGCTATTAAATTCAGATTTACTTTTTTTCTTCCTAAAATACATACAGCTGTGTTGCAGTTCTAGTGATGTACTTGACCAATCATGCATGTCAGGAAACACTGGCATGGTCTGTATTACAGATGTCACAGTCACACGATTAAATGTTTTTTGTTTGTTTGCTACATTGGTACTTTCGCCATAAATGCTTCCCCTCCACTGGGCGCAATTTGAGGCCCGGCCTGCCTGCAGCTAGAAATGGGCAGATTCATTCAAATCCTCTGTTAGGAAATGCAACGTATCACAGCCCCCTGCGGCCACGGCTCTCTACATGATCAGATCTATACAGCTCCTGTTAAAATGCGCATACATGAGCATGTGAGCCGCCGGCCATCTTATATAGTACAAAAATGCTATATGCATTAGAGAACGCTGCATTTCTGATGAGTTTTACTCTATGGTAGGAATGCTAAACACACTGGGGGTCAGTTACACATGGACAGAACTACGCAAACATCCTGCACAACCTGCTGTAATGGGACTTCACTGCTACTGCGCACAGGGGAAGCAATCGGGAAGCCGACTGCCTATATACCGGCAGCCGGCTTCCCAACTGTCTTATCCCGGCAAGGGTGAAATGCCGGGCGTCTAAATGTAGACGCCCGCATTTCCCCGATGCCGGGAGACCGGCGCCCGGCATCACGATCGTAGTGATGCCGGGTGCCGTGAGCGGACAGCCGCGGGGGGGGGAGGGTTAGGTTTAGGGCTCTCGGGGGGGACTTAGGGTTAGGTAGCGGGGAAGGGGGTGGTTAGGGTTAGGCACTTAGAAGGGGGATTAGGGTTAGGCACTTGGGGGGGAAGTTAGGGTTAGGCACCCCTAAGGAGGGCTAGGGTTAGGGGGGTTAGGTTAGGTTAGTGGATACTTACCTATCCACGATCGGGATTTCCAGCGCTGTCGGGCTTCCGCTGCGTCGCACTCTGCTCCTGTCGGGCTGCCGCTGACGGGAATCGAACCGCCGGCCATACCCATTCCACGCACAGTGCGCTGGTTTTCATGCTGTAATGCCGGCGTAACTGCCATTTTTTTTTCGTTTTTTAAACGTTTCCTTTGTTTTAGCAGAATAATAGGAGGAAGTACGTAGATTTGGGGGTTTCATCATTTCACAAATTCATTTTAAATCCCAAAAATCCAAATTGTGACTCACAATAAACGTCAGCCTGGTTTGCCTTCGGGATGTAGTTAGGATACCGGCGAGCGGAATAGCGCCCGCCGATATCCCGACAGCGATATCCCGACATGGTAGGCATTGAAATCTCGACGCCTATCATTAGCCCCACTACTAAATCCCGGCAACCGGCTTAACGAACGTAGGTAAGCCGGGTGTCTTAAGGAGCCTATCCATTAGCAGATAAATTGAACGATAGAATAATATATCGTTCAATTTACCTGCTATGGATAGGCCCTGAACGATGACAGATGCGCACTCCCGCGGCTGATAAATTGAATCTTTCATCTCTCTAACATATTGGTCAATTATCGCATATCGCTACCAGATATTAGAAATATCTGGCAGTTTGTATGCGGTAAACGACGAACGACGAAAGATATTAGCAGCAGCTACAGAGCGCTGCAGAGAAAAAAATCCACTCCCTGAATGACGTCACGCGATATCGTTCATCGTTCGTCGTTTGCCAAAATCTGTCATGTACATGACAGATATCGTTCAGCACAGTCACCGGAATTTTCAAGGGACATCTTTTGTCTTTCATCGCTCAGAAAAACATCTGATAATGGATAGGCCCCTTTTGCGTATAGACCGGGGAGGGGGCTTAGCGTTAGGGACCCGCGGGGGGACTTAAGGTAAAGCACTCCCCTGGGAGGGTTAGGGTAGGGAAAGGGAGGGTTAGGCACCACTAGGGGGGGTTAGCGTTAGGCACCCCCCTTGGGAGGGTTAGGTTTAGGGTGCGGGGAGTAGGGTTAGGTTTAGGCACTAGCGGGGGGAGATTAGGGTTAAGCACTAACGGGAGGAGGTTAGGGTTAGGCACTAACGGGGGGATGTTAGGGTTAGGCACAAACGGAGGGAGGTTAGGGTTAGGCACTAAGGGGGGATTACATACCGATTCCGTGCCTTCACCTTCCTGTGTTAGGTCATTGCTAAATGAAATATTTGCAAATATTTGGAAACAAAAGTTCAAATAATTAGGGTATTAGGTGCATAGACAGACAGGCAACGCTTTTATCAGACTAACACATGCAACCAAACCAGAATAACAAATGCGATGACTGCGCATACGAAACGAGCACTCCAGCAACCTGACAGATCTTTCGATTAATTCGTTGTGAATAACTTGGTAAACTTAAAAATACATTCTGTGACATTCACTGCACTAAACTCTGCTGCATCTGTATGTGACACTAACAAACGGATTGCAGATCAGGCCTGATTATTCGCATATCACCAGCTGGCTACTGGGTATGAGCGTTATGGACGGAGGCCCAGGTTTTACGTAATACTCACTGTTTGGATTCACATTCTCGCACAGCTCGGTCTTGGCTTCCCCATTGGGGCGGTCGCTGGGTTTGTGCGACAAACGCGATGACATTGTGGCTGCTGTCACCACCGCCTTGAAACTGCGCTTCCGTTTCTGCACATTCAGCTCCGGGTGGAAGATGATGATGTAAACCTTGGGCATGTAGAGCATCCCGAGAGCCACCGAGGCACTAAGATTCATGGAGATGGTTAGGGTGGTGGTCTGGATGTAGAGCTGAAAGACAAAGAAAGAACTGGTCAGGAGCAAGTCCAGATACATACAGTATGTCCTCCAGACACCAATGAGTGGCCTGCAAATGAGGAGGTGACTTCACAAAACCAAGTACCTGGTGTTATTAATGGTAAAGTAGTGGCAAGCAACAAAATGGCAGCATTAGGAAGGTGTTGGATAAACTACTAAAAATAATGTGGGGTCACCTTCTAAATATCTCCACAGACCTCCAATATACTTATCTGCAAACCAGACCTTACAGTTTCGGCCCCTAAGGTTCAATTGTCTGCATACAGGAGGCAGCCATTTTGTAGTCAATGGTCCTACTGAATAGCAATTCACAAGGAACTAGTGACTGCATTGAGCCACATCATGTGACTGGTTCCTAATAAATTTATAGGCTGCATTCTCAAATGGCTCCTTGCACTTGTTTAAGTTAAGGTTGAACTTCAAAACTTTAAATGGTGAAACGAAAAAAAAAACACTGTAATAATGAAAACATACGGAGATTTAAGGAAATATTTTCCATATATTGGGCGAGAAGGATCAAGCCTTGGAGAGAGCTAAAGTACCCACCATTCAGCTTCTAACTGTCATTTTTCAAACACAGCCTGTAACATGACAGTTAGGTGCTGATTGGTTGGTACTTTACCTATCTCTATGACTTGATACATCTCCCCTATTGTCACCATTAATGTAGGATGCCTTTTGCTGTAAGATGCACGGTATATAGGTGGTCTTGTAATGACCGATATCCATGGAATTTCTCTGCATCATACAAATATTGATCCAGTAACCAATGGGGTGAGCTGCAGCCCTCTCACAGGCTGGAGATGTCCCTGATGTGTTAGATAACAATGTAGCTCAGCTCAGCTATTTGTGCAGCTCATTTAATCCAGGCCACTAATGGAAAATTGTTTGAAAAATGGAAGTTTGTTGGGTTGGAGAGGTAGCAATGTGCTAATGGCTTCTCACTGTATTACTGGGGCGGGTGAGACATGGCAGCTCAGAGAGAAGGCTGTCTGTATACCCATCTATAATGTATAACATGTAAATAATGGCTTATAAGAGTGAGCGAACTTTCCCATCACACATACAGTAAACTACATTTATAATGTCTCCTTTTGTGTCCATGGAGCCTGATTCATTAAGGATCAGCTCCGTTATCGCATGCAGGTCTGCTTTGAACATATGCTAATGATTGTAATCGCTATGCCGTTGCACTGCCAGCATAGAGAAGCCCACTGCCACCCACTACCGCTATCTCACATAAGTAATACCTTACAAATAATAACAAAAAAGGAAGTAGCGCTATGATGGATAATAATTCACAAATATTTCCATAATAAATGACATATAAATTTAATATAAAAGTAATGTAAAACAAAGAGCAATGACATAAAAACATGAACAAGCATATGCCTCACCCTTGTCCATACAAATTATGCCTGTTCCTAAGAATACTTTCAGATGCAAAATGAACGTTCACAAAATCACAAGAAACACCACTCTCAAATTGAGAAAAGGGGGACTGTCCAATGGGTATATAATTACAGAGTCCTTTCACTGATAGAGGAGTATTGCTATTGACATAAAGTCCATATGCGGCACTTGGAGTCCTCAAGGTATCACGGTGTATATGTACAGAATGGGAACAGATCAAAAAGTCCCAATGTGGCGTGAGTCCTTATGGTGAATCAGGTAAGTTGGTCCAGGGTTTTGTAGGAGACAGGTTGCAAGTCACAAAGTCACTTTTGAGTTAAGGCTGGGTCAGCTGACGTGTTTTGCTATCTAAAAGTGGCAGCTTTTTACAAACCGCCGTAAATAACAGTAACATTGAGTACCATCAGCCCCTCACGCAGAATTACAGCAGCCCTGACCTTACTTAGAAATTGCTAACCTCGTTGCACGCAGTGAATATACAAGCTGTGTATGCAATCACAATGGCTAATTTATGCACGCCCATGCAAAGGTGTTCAAATGGACAGGTGCACCTGCGTTTCTCCAACTACCCCCCCCCCCCGCCACCACCCCCAAATGCTCACTGCCTGACACTCACTCTGTGATGGCTCTGTGCGGTCTGCTTGATCTCAGCGGTGCCTTCGTGCATGTGCAGTACACAACAATTGGCCAACTGTGTGCGCTGTTGCAATTATGATCCTTAATGAATCAGGCCCATGGACAACTAGCCCATACTTATAGGCAGCATTGATTTAGCAGTATGGTCTCTATATCAAGGGGGGGATTTTATCTTTGAAGTAAAGATGCACGTGGACCCCCATGTTTTGGTTTTAGATCTTCATTCATCTTCGTGTTTTGGTTTTGGATAAAAAAAACGATAAAAACGGCTAAAGTTGCCAAATCCAAAACCCGAGTATGTGTTTTAATTCCGAACTGGCAATAGATCCAAACCCGGGACTCAGTTCAAACCGGTCACATAAGTGATTCCGAACCTTGACCCAGTTCTACTCGGGACCCTAAATTCGGGTGTGTTCAGATTTCAGAAATACGGATCCACACATCTCTACTTTGAAGCATGGTTTGGTGATTTCATGAATGAACCTAATGCAAAGCCATCTGTAAAATTATCTTAAGGTGGACAGAAGCCTTCAAATGGTCCCTGAGATCTAAGATCCAAGTTTAATAGCAGTGTAAATTCCTCATGTCTGAAAGATCCTTTTAATCATGAGACCATCTCTAGGACATCATTTCTGGCACTGCCTGAGTCATTGTCATGAGAATTTGCTAATGTTTTTTTCATTTTTCCCTGGCTATTTACGTAGCTCCAATGCACATGCTTATTTTCTTGAATTCGAAGAAGCCACTAGGAAATGTCAGCCAGGAGGACGTGAAGACCTGGCATTTTCTGTTGTGAGACTCTGTGGAGTGACCTGAAATCAATCAGGCAATTAGAGTAAGAGAAGGCCGGGTTCCCTTAGCAGTAACTCATGGATTTCCCTGGAATGCTTTGGGAAAAGAAACAGTTGTAGACATACAATGTAGTCTTGTGAATCAATATAACTGGAGTTGTTCTTGCCTGCAATTACACCAGGAGCAGTAAAAGGTGAAGTATACTGGGAAATGTAGTTTACTAGTAGCTGAAGACTACTGACCAGCCCCCGCTGCCTGGACTTTGCACATTATCTTAATACACCAGTTATACTCTATACACCAGCCCCGGACAACTGTCCACCAAATGCCCCCTCCCCCCCAAAAAAAAAAAAATTTCAAATACCACTGTTCGGCCATCTCCCTTGTTAACTGATACCATCTATTTAACATTAGTGGGTGACTGGATGGTGATGTCTTCTCACCAGCTTGGCAGACGAAGGTTAGCCAACTCTTCGGCTACATGGTCTTTGCTGAAAATGCCCTGACGTGATGCTCCTAAATGAAGATCCATGGGCAGCATGTGAAGCACCTGGACAAATATCATGTTGACCACTATTGACCTAAGGGCAATGGACATTACACCTACCCAACATGGGCCGACCAGATGGCATGATCATAATACAACTTACTCTATACAGACATGGGACTCTACATAAGGTCTCAATGAACAGGTCACATAGATGCTTTAACGCGCCCAAAAAATATTACATATGCGGAGTCTGCTGACTCATACCCAATATATCGCCTGATTCAGAGATGCACGTAATGGTGATTTTTACATAGTTGATAAATTTTCTTCCAAATGTTCATGCATGAAAACCCCAATGGGGTGCCTCAAAATAGGCAAAACCATTCTGGTGCACGCACTAAGAACTGTTAAGGAGCTGTGCGAGGAGTGACAGGGCCGAGACTGGGAGGTGGCTAGTAATGCATGCAAAAATGGTCACGGGCAGTGGAGGGGTTTTAGTGCACTCCAAAATTCAAATAGGGGAGCCACACCAACTGTCACCCCAAATGCTGCAAAACATCGCCGGTCTGGACTCACTGGCAGTTGGTGTGGCTCCTCTATTTGAATTTTGTACTGCGCTAAAGCCCCACATCTGGAGCCGCCACTGATCTCGGGCGCGTCACTGACAGTGGTTGCGTACAGAGACGTTCAGCCACTCACATAGGAGGCCAAACTGAGAAGGAGGAACCACACCTAACATATGGCTGGGGCAAGTATCAAGGTGCGTCTGCCGTTCACAGCTTTTATGCTCAAGGCGGCAATGCAGCGTGCACACGAGGATGCTAAAAGTGGGCATATCAGTCCTTGCAGGTTCAGATGCATGCTTTTACACAGGAGAAGGACTTTGTAGCGGCATGAGCGTGAACCTAGAGACGTGACTGCGAAAAATTATGTAAACAAGGATGCAGCTGCGTGCATCTCTGCATCAGGCCCACAATGAGCAAATCAGTCGGAAAAATATACATTACAAATGGAAAAAAGTAACAAAATATCTGGAAAACAACAAAAGGGCTTTCCATGGATCTAGTGCAGGGGTGGGGAACCTTTTTCTGCCGAGGGCCATTTTGATATATAACATTAACATTATATAACATTATTAGTGGGCTCGGTGCAGGCCACACCCCTTCGTATGATGTCACAAGGGGGCGGACCACAATCGCCGGTGATTACAGCAAAGTCCGGAGCATCCTGAGGATGCTCCGGGGAGCTCTAAGGGCAGCGGTGTGACCGTCTGAAGCGTCCTAAGGACTCTCCAGGCGGCACTGCTGTATAGACTCTGGCTGCAGGGTGCCATTCTAGGCACCCTGCTAGCCAGATGAGGCTAGCATAAAAAAGCTCAGAGCGCCAGACCAAATGATTCAGGGGGCCTTATACGGCCCCCGGGCCTGAGGTTCCCCATACCTGATCTAGAGGCATTTACAGACCAGCTGATTGGTTTTGCAGTTATACAGTAGCCTGCAGTATACCATCTACCACTAGTGTGCTACTAACCTACTCAGAAATTCACAGACAGAGGTGGAACTACACAGGTCCAGGAGGTGAGGGTAGGAGGGCAGGAGATGCCAACTCGTCCTCATTCTCCTCTTCTGAAAGCAGAGTGTAGGCCTCTTCTCAGCATGCGCCAGTGGGTGCATGTGCGAGACCCATGCACGCGAGAGATGGACGGTCGGAGAACCCGTACGGATCTTTTGGATCAAAAAAAAGTTGTTACTGTCAAACCAATACAACGCAAATATTGCCAGGTAAAATCTATCTATTTTTCAAACCATCGCTGATTTACGCATGACCCCCAGGAAACGCTCTTCCCTGACAGATTGCAGCAGAGATATAGTGGGCAGAGATAAAGTACCAACCAATCAGCTCCTAACTGTCACTTTACATACTGTGGGGTCTATGTGCTAAGCATTGGAGGAGATAAAGTGGACAGAAATAAGGTGCCAGCCAATCAGATCCAAACTGCCATGTCACAAGCGGTGTTTGAAAATGAGAGTTGGGAGCTGATTGGTTGGTACTTTATCACCGTCCACTTTATCTCTCTCCAAGGCTTAGTACATAGGGCCTAATTCAGAGCTGGACGCTCTTTCAGAGCGCTCACTCTGAATCAGTGCCCGCCTATTGTTTTTTTAGAGTGACCACCCACAGCTAGTGCGAGCGGCGAGGATGATGGTCGCGATGGTCAAGACCATCGCGACCATCGGACTTGCGACGAGACCCTTGTGGTAGGTTCTCGTTGCCGCAAGTCCCAGTACAGAGCAAGAAGTCCACCCACTGACATCACTTTTGATGTCAGTGGGGCCGGCCCCAGACGGCAGGCGTTCCCATGGGAACGCCGCCGTCTGGGCAGCCACGCCCCCGGCCCGCCCACCAAAGGGGGCGTGCTGTCACTCAACATTGACAGCACGCCCCCTTTGTAGCCAGACCCGGAGTGACGGCTTGCCCGTCGCTATCAGGGTCTCACGCATGCGCACGATGGAGCTGCCTCCATCGTGCGCATGCGCACTGGGCCAACATCGACCCGCTTGCGAGCGCTTTGCGCTCGCGAGCGGGTCTGAATCAGGCTCATAGACCCCTGTGTTTGAAAAATGACAGCTAGGAGCTGATTGGTTGGTACTTTATCTTCTCGTTATCTCTCTCCAAGGCTTAGGACATCTACCCCTAACAGTTGGAATAAGGGTAGTGATCAGCCTGATATATGGTACTTGCTGCTTCGATTATACATTTTGCAATCTATGGATATATGGTACATCCCTAGTGCATACTCAGCAGGGTCTCTCACTCTGTTCCCAAATGTGCAGATGATGTATCGGGATAGCTGGGCCCCTTACTGGAATTTAGGGCCTGATTCAGAGCCGGTCGCTATTTGCGCTCGCTCGTCCAGAAAATAGGGGTGGCTATTCAAATGAACCGTTCGCTGTTTGCGGTCTGTTCACGCCTCTAGGTCTGAACGAGCGAACACTTGCGGTCGTTTTTTGGGAAACTACGCCCCCTGTCCGCTCGCATCCTACGTCATGTCCGCTATTTATTAGATTAATCGAGTACATCGAACAGGGTATGAGCTGCTCGCTATTCTTGTGGTTGGTTTTTGCTACCACAATTTTGCGAGCAGTTCTGGCTATAAAATAACCCAGTGACGTGGTCAATGACGCTGCTGTTTTAAATATGCACACCCATAAAACGCCCGTTTTGACCTTTAAGCACGCCTACGATCGGATCGCCACTCCCCATTTTCAAGCACCTTCCCCTGTTACCACCCACATACGCCTCATCCTGTCACTCAAATTAGCAGGCATTCGCTATTTTGCGAGCACATGAATTTCGTCCGCACTGACTGGTTCGCGCATGCGTATAACGATCCGTACGCATACGCAGTTGGGCAAACATCACTCGGAGCGAACGAGCTGCCACTTACGAGTGGCTCTGAATCAGGCCCTTAGTGTACTGTTCCGCCCCTGGAAAATTTTTTAAGAAATTGCTACAATATTGTAATAGAATATTAAATAAAACATACCTCTTCCTTAGAGGCTTAGAAGCTTCCGACTACCCGCTTACATCCCTCTCCTCCCCCCACTTCACTTGCTGTCTCCTCTATAGAAAAGTGCAGCTTAGCGAGCCTGGCGCCTGCCCCCCTAGTAACTCTCCTGCAGTGTATGAGGACTAAGCGCGGCTCTCTCACATGATGCCGCAGTTAAATTAAATATAAGCTTTAAGCACCTATCGGTCTCTCACTACCCAAATAATCATTGAAGACTGGTATTACTTTATATCTATGCTGCTCTGACCATGTCTTTTCTTGCAGATTGCCCAGATATCCCAATAAAAGGGTATAAAATAACAACCTTTCATTTTTCTTGTACTTTCTGAACTTCGCAGTAAAATAACGGAATACACAAAGATTCCCCTGCACTTAGGTACTGAGAATTATATAACCCCTATTCTGCTGCAGACAAGGGAGAGGAGTCTCGGTGGATCTGAGATAGAGCCTGAAGAACAATTCCTCCACAGCAGCAAAGTGAGGCTTTCCGCCAGTGAATCCAACATTCATACGATGGAAATTCAGCCACTGCTTGCCCGTAAAAGAAGACTCATCAGCTCTCCCGGAGACCCACAAAATCCAGGGAATCCCCAGAACAATAGATCACCCTCCTGGATCCCACACAAAAAAACTTGCCCCATGGATCAAGTACTGTAAGCTTTAAGGTGCGTACACACCAGCCGATTTTTTGAGCGATTTGCCCGATTCCGATGCATCGGAAGGACAAATCCTCAAAATCGCTAAGTGTGTACGCACTATGATGGCCAAGGCGCACTCCCATGAGGTCATCAGCCGCATCATCAGATTGGCCCTACGTGCAGCTCAACATGACAATGCGACTGGCGACTCCATGTAGCGGGATGCAACAGAGGCCGACATATCGGGCGGTCGGTCACAGGATCGTCTAGTGTGTACCGGCTGCCCCATATGTCGGCCCGTCGGATCGCTCTGTACACACGTCGTCTAGTCTGTACGCACTTTTAGGGGACCATTTATCAATAATCACATACTCAAGAGGTTTCCATACTCCTCCATTGCAGTCCACGTTTATGGATATCCGTGCTTGAACACAGGTGACTTAGGGCCTGATCCAGCAATGAATGCAGTCGCGTATTCGCACGCACCTGGTCGATGTTTTTGGCACTGCGCATGCGTGAACTAGACTGTGCGATTGGGTAAGGGATCGCAGTGTGTACGCAGACCCATCGCTCAGTGATTGACAGGAAGTGCCGTTTGTGGGTGGTGACTTGGGCGTGTGGCCGGGCGAACGCAGGCGTGCCTGTGCGCTACAGGGATGTGCATAATTAAGCCCGTGCAGCGGCATACGCAGCCAGAGGTCTAGTTGCACACAGGAAGTGGCCAAAATCCTGAGTGAGGTCTGGTCAACCACTATTGTGAGTATGGATCCGATGGTTCTCGATGTTACCAATGTTTTTGCTGTATAGCGAGGTATTGTAGATGTAAGTAAAGGTGAGGGGACGGCATTATGTAGTGCTGGGCGTCTGCATTTTGTGGTGCGGTGGCATTGCGATTGCGTTCATTAGCATATTTTCACAGCGGCCGGGTGCGTGCGTATGCAGACATACGTTCCGTGCTGAATCAGGCCCTTAATTAGTACCTCAGTGACCATCTGGACTCAAGCTTGGATATCCGTAAAACCTGGACTGTAATTGCGGAGTTAGGGAACTTCTGACATAAAGTGATCTGGGTGCGGTATTAGCGTCCAAAATCACATTGCAGTATGTGATGATACCGCCGGGATGTATGAAATAGCATCTGCAGGGACAGGGGTTTACAAAGGAGCCCATCCCTGCTATACATTCAGAATTAAGTGACTGCACACCTCTACTGGGACTCCTGCGCGGTCTACTGATGACGCATGTACGGCGGCCATTGCTGGTGAGGCTTCTGGAGTTACACTCTCCCTCAGTCATTTTTGTGAAGTGTAATTTATAGGCTACAACAGGTTAACGCCAGATGCTGTTAGCTGCAGGGGCCAATCTCCTGAACAGGGGCGTTTCAAGAGAGGTGGGGGCTCGTCTGCAGTGTACGTCACGGGCCCCCTCCTCAGTCCGGCAGAGCAGTGAGCGCAGAGCTGCCAGCGCCACACTGAGACTCTGGACACTAGAGTGTACACAAAGTCAATAGCGCATGCGCAGGTCACCGGGAAATGTCCTCGGCGGCCATTTTCCCTGTACTGCACATGCTCAAAACAGGAATATGGCCGCCGCGGCCATTTTCCAGGCATTTTTCCAGCGCTGACACCGGTGCCGATGTGTGACTCCGGAGAGGTAAGTATAATATGGGTGCAAGGTGTGCAGTGCGGGGCCTGTGTGCACTGCACGCCCTGCACTCATTATATAAACACCCCTTCTCCTGAATGGTAAAACTGGCAGCTTCGTAACCCCAATAGAAACCTGAGGGCTGCCGCTGCTGTATAAAATGGAGGGAGCGCTGCAGATATCGGAGATATATTTGCTTTCATCCCCCAAAATCTGGTGTTTTCAGGGAATATAGCGCAAATATTTAATGATAAATAGGCCCCTTAAACCTACAAGTCACCTATGCACAGCGCGATTGAGTTTTAGGTGAACCGCGTGCCTCAGTGTGATTGCATTGTATGATCTTGCACCAAAGCGAAGTTCCACCACTGCGTCCCCTGACAACAACTGCCAGAATGATACAAAAGACTTTGGTGAAAACACAGAAGCAAACAATTAAAGATGGAAAAAAAAAATGTTTAGGTCAGTTTTGCAGGAGAGCGTGTCCCAAAAACACAACAGGTGAAAGTTTCATGAAAGTGGAAAATCCCTTAAAAATAAATACAAATGACCGACGTGCGGCATAAATAAAATCGCCTCATTACTTTGATGGAGCATTGTTACTTCCGAAAGCACAACGTTAAAAATAGTCGCCATGCACTGGGAAACATAAACATTCTGTGCAGTAATGTATCATTAATAAGTAATATAATGGTACATGTGTTTGTGTCAAGCGTCTGTCGTGCTGCACAGTGCAATTCATTTGTTCCACCAACTGGAGATGATCGCTTCACATGTGTATGTACCGTATGTATTTATTCACGTCAGCCCACACAGTGTACAGCAGGTACAGTACAGCAGGAGAAGCTGGCAAAGACATGTGCTGAAAACGGGGATGCCTGGCCAAAGAGCTTACCATCTAAATGGCCAAAGTGCCTGTGTTTCCTTTTATTTATACAAAAACAATACATGGGCAAACAGAGGGACTGATTCAGACCCGATCGCGAGCGCTGAGTGCTCGCAAGCGGGTCGATGGTGGCCCAGTGCGCATGCACACGACGGAGCCTACTCCGTTGTGCGCATGCGTGAGACCCGGATAGCAACGGGCAAACCGTCGCTCCGGGTCTCGTACCAAAGGGGGCGTACTGTCGATGTTGAATGACAGCACGCCCCCTTTGGTGGGCGTGCCGGGGGCGTGGCTGCCCAGACGGAGGCGTTCCCATTGCGACCCGCTTCCAAGAGCTCAGCGCTTGCGAGCGGTCTGAATCAGGCCCAGAGATGGCATACGTGGCACAGAGAAGAGTTAATCACTAGGCCCCATAGCAGAGTGGGAGCTTCTTCAGGGTAAGGTTGGACATCGGGAGCCCACCATCAAATGATGTGCTGTGTCAACCCGTGGCCGTTTCTGATGCTAAACAGCTGAATTCAACTGTATTTTAACATCGGATGGCCATCTCTTCCACATTAATCGATGGCGGCTACCAGTTGGGAATTTACCTAGGGGCTGCAGTTCCCACCTGGTAAAATCCACCACCTCGATGAGGCAGCAGTCTGTGACTGCACTGGCTGCAGTGTGACTGGCAGTGACTTCCCATTGGACGCGCTACCTGCCAGTCACACACAGGACAGGCAGTCCCAGGCAGCGCCTTAACTTCAAATCACACAGTGCCTGGTGCCGGCCACGCCCCCTCGGCTCATGACATCATGCCACAGGGTGGGGCCACAAGTGACCGGAGCAACAGTGCTGCCCAGAGGATCCTCAGGATATTCCGGGGGGGCTGTTATAGTTGCTATCTGGCATTTGGAGCCCTCAGAAGACGTTCCCGGGTGGCACTGCATCCGCGATTCTGGCTGCAGGGCGCAGTTCCAGGCAAACTACTAGTCATATACGGGAACAGTGGCTGGTCGGTGGTGATGCCCACAAATTGCTGCGCTCTGTGTGGCGGCACCGATCGCCTATAGCTAGTGACGGCAGCCCTGGTCCCAGGGGAAGGTGATATCTCTCCCTGGGGCTGCCAGTACACATTTCGATTTGCAGAGAGCGTGCTTCCAGTGGGAAGCTGCTCCTCTGCCTATCGGGCAGCCCTACCCGGTGGCCGATGCAGTCCCTAGAAGCCAGTGTTATGTGCATGCGCGGTACCACCACCAAATGTGCCGGTCCCAGCGCCTGCCAGATTCACTGTGCAAGCACTAGGACCCAGCCGGGTCTACATTTCCCACCTCTCCTGACCTGCCGTGCAGGCAGCGCCCCTCATCTAAGCGGCCATCAGAAGTGGATGTCCATCACTAGGCAGGGGCGCAGGTAGGGGAGGGGGCAGGCACAAAACCTGCCTGTGAGGCTCACGTATGCCCCCACTAGAAGTGTGGTACCGTGGCATCACATCAGCTGCACGTGTGTTAGATATTCACAATGGGGTATAGCCACATCCCACATGCTTGACTGAGTATGCTTCCCGGAACCCGGGAACCCAATCTTTTTCATGGCAGGCCTGATTCTGGGCACGTAAGGCTTTAATGTGCATGCATTGGACCCAGGGGCGTTTCTAGAAAGAAGGGGGCCCGTGTGCAGTCTCCGACATGGGCCCCCTCCTCTCCGCCCGGCAGTGCACTGAGCTGTGCACAGCCAGCGCCAGAGTGTGCCCAGAGTCTATAGTGTATGCACAGGGCACCGGGGAAATGGCAGTGGCGGCCATTTTCCCTGTAGTTTGCATGGGCAAATAACGGGAAAATGGGCACGGTGGCCATTTTACAGCGCCGGACCCCGCGGCGAAGTGGGACTCCGGAGAGGTAAGTAACATTATGGGTGCAGGGTGTACGGTTCGGGACCCCCTGGACCCAGGGGCCCGTGTTCCCCACACACCCTGCACCCATTATAGATACGCCCCTGATTGGACCAGAAGAGAGGCATCTTGGAAGACCCATCATTTCCGGGATGCACGGCAGTGGTACCCCTTGCGTTACTACCACCACTGCCCAACCTGGTTTTGTGTTTTAGATTTTTGCTGCTTTAAAACTAGCGACTAGATTGCCGATAACTTGCCTATGTCTTTGTCATTCAATGTCAAGTGGACCAGGGCTCCCCACCTGACCATATACTGTTGTCACATGAAGGTTGATATTGATACATATCAGACTAACTTTGGGAACATTTTAGTTCACAGTATGCAATAGTAGCAAAACTGTGATCCAAAGTGGGGGTGGGTGCAACGGTCACCGCCTCTGCCGTGCGCAATCAGCAGGTGGGGACTATCTTCAAATTGGTCCACTTGACATGGAATGACCCGCCTGCAGCTGGCAGACTATTACATTTGCCCCTATATGGTATCAGCTCAGCTCAAAGCGAACAGACCACAGGGACATGACGAGCACTGTACGTGTACAGCCTTCGCCTCTTATTCCTATCCTCAGTATGATACAAATCGTTCTTGCTGGAACCGATGACACGCATATCAGCTTGAGTCTACACAAGGGGACGTTTATTCTTCGGGGTTGAAGTTATTTATCTCATACGTCTTATACAGACTAACAATTTCTCAAGGCAAGACCCGTTCTGTCAGGTCAAGCAGTACTAATTCCCAATGGTTAGATAAGACAGAAAAAGTGTACAGCCTAAGATAGCCATCAGAGGAAAGTTAAAGTGAAGGAGCCAACCGAAAAAAAAATATGAACGTAAAGCTTCTGCATACCGGTCTGTCGGATAGAGGGATAGAAAGCAGCGAACGACGGTCAGGTAGGTCATTACAGGTAAGCCGAAAAGTCGCTTCCTCTAGTGACGAACCACCAGATTATGTGATAATGATATAGATAACAGCATTTTGACCCTGTAGAAAACTGTGAATGAATGCATCAGTGCACAATGGGGCCTGATTTACTACCGATCGCAACTGCGAATTCTATAGCGATTACGCACGCAGTCTCACTGCGATAGTATGCTAATCCATTGCGGTTGCTATGCCATCACAGCATAACATAAGGACGCCCACTTTACCTTACACACATGCGTAATGTTTCGCAAGACTGTAAAACCATTGGTACAATCGGGTACCATCGCAGCCTCTCGCACACTTGCACAAGCTCTGACCAGAAATTGCTGACTTCATCGCAGGCTCTGAGTGCTCAGGCTGCTTAAGGCATCGCAGTGGATAATTTATGCATGCCCATGCAATGGCGTTCAAACTATCGTCCGATTGCGTGCGTAATCACAGTTGCTATCGGTCTCTCTGCTCCATCTGTATATTTAGAAAGTGATATTATTTCTAAGTAAACTTATATTTTTATCTAGAACCTCTGTGCTAAGTCACAGCCTTGTTTGGCTTCTATCCAGTGCTCTGTATTGATTTTCACACATCTGGAGGATTAGGTGGGTGAAAGTTACAACAGGGAACATTTGTTTGCTGGGTTAGAGAAAAGGTTAGTACATAGGGCATCCAATAGCACGTATTGTAGGGTCAGCAGTCAGCGCGAACCTAATATCACGGCAGGTCTGATGTGTTTCCCCTGTGGCGCACTTGTCTTATATGTGAGACAAGACTTGAAAATAAAGGGAAGACAATAAACTGGAGCTCGTCTCCCAAAAGACAAATACTCTGTCCATATATTCCGAGGCTGGGACTGAAAATCTAGATTTGCAGCTTCATACAAACATAACTTAATATGGTGATAATTTGGGGGTCTATTTAGCAATCAGTACAATATTTTTAGAATGTAAGCTCTCACGAGCAGGGCCAGCTACCCTCTTGTGCTTCTCCTTACTATAGTGTAATTTACTTCTTACTCCCCACTAGGGCACCTAACACTTGGCTGCTTATGCTCTGTTGCTTATCTGGGTGATATGGTCGCTAATGTAGCAATATATATTATCCATGTCCTGTAATGTATTGTTCTGTAAGTCACTTGTATACAATTTTTTTTTGTACTTTGTAAGGCGCTGCGGAACACTTGTGGCGCCATATAAATAAATGATAATAATAATAATAATATTGGCTCGAAAATTTTCAGTCAATATCGTCACAATTGTCAGAATTTAACTAACGTTTCCTCGCTATACAGCAAAAAAATTCTCAGGGACTGCGGTTGTGTTAATGCGCTGTCCCTGCTAAATCCCTGGCGGCCTTGTTTTCGGTAGGGTATTCATATTTCAAATGTATTGTATTTATATGTATACACATTCGTGTGTGGGCGAAGGGAGGAGAGTGGGAGGAGTTTCAACAGCCTGCAGGGACTGATGGGAAAATTTCCATCTTTCCCTGCAGTTTTTGGTTTTCTTTATATAACGTCATTCTGAGATAGCGTTATATAAGGGAATCCTTTAAGGATTTTGTTAACGTTTTTGCTACCTGAATAGCAGAAGACGTTAAGCGCTGTAGAGAGCAATGACTTGTTCTCTAGTATGAGTTGGACAGAGAAGATAATTGTCCATTTCCTATCCAGCTGTGATACTTAAATCATGCAGAAATCTTGCTAAATAGACCCCTTTTTTTTTATATTATTACAAACCCTAAAACACTTTGGGGCCTATTCATTATGTTAATTATCGGGGGGGCCGAGCAGGGGTCTAGTTCCACAGGTTGCCTACCCCTGGGACATACTAAGGATAAAGAATGAAGCTCGTAAGATTTTGGGGTCTATTCACTAAGCCTTGGAGAGAGATTCAGCCTGTTTCAGGTTGGATCGCAAGGCTGCGGACGCACGCAACCGGTTGATGTTTACGTTCTGTTCATGCATCGAAGTGCGCGTGCGCAAGCTGGCCAGTGCGATCGGGTATGCGAACGCATCGGACATGCAGCGGCTCACAGAAATGATTGACAGGAAGCGCCGTTTGGAGGTGGAGAGGGGTGGTGTCGAAGGAACGCAGGCGTATCTGTGCGTTTGAACGCCGTTACAGGGGCGTGCATAATTAAGCCCCAGCGACGGCAAACGCAGCCAGAGCTCTACATGACGACAGGATGTGAGGCATGTCATGCTCAGCCACAACTCTGCGTACGGGTCCGATGTTTCTCGATGTTACCGATGTTTTTGCTGACTTACGGATGTATGTAATGGGAAGTGGGCGGCTTTATAAGCTGATGGGCGTTTTGGTATAGTGCTGCGATCACCTTGATTAGCATATTTTCACAGCGAGCGGGTGCGTGTGATTGCAGACTTGCGATGATGTTGAATCAGGCCCAAAACAGTGTTTTATGGGTGTGTATAAGTAGCATGGAGGCGTCATTGTACACGTCACTTGGTTGTATTACAGCCTGCAGTGATCGCAGTGCTTGCGGTGGGGTAGGGTCTACCTCAAGCGCTGCGTGCAGCTCCGATGGTTCTGATTAATCGTACACTCCCTGGAGATGATGTGTGCTAAGAAAGAAAAGTGGGCGTCTTTATACCGGTGTGCACTCACTCTACCGTCGCTCTAAGACATAGGGGAATATTCATCAA
The DNA here is from genome assembly GCA_031769625.1 of Taudactylus pleione. Lineage (NCBI taxonomy): Eukaryota > Metazoa > Chordata > Amphibia > Anura > Myobatrachidae > Taudactylus > Taudactylus pleione. Next base: position 1,062,861 of record JAUIMM010000962.1, on the reverse strand, counting down.
CACTAAAATGACGTTTTTAGGGACATTTTCCTTAGTTAACATTATTTTAGCATTCATGTAGAGACTTAACACAGGAGATATCACTGATATCATTATATATATATATATATTAGGGGTGAGCGGGTTCGGATTTCTGAAATCCGAACCCCCCCGAGCCCCCCCGATCCGAGTCCGATCCGAGTCAGGCTCGACTTTTCCCGCCTGACTCGGATCTGAAATCGAGGCAAAACGTCATCATCCCGCCTTCCGAGTCTCGCGGGTTTTGGATCCTATATAAGGTACCCGCGTCGGCGCCATTTTCTCACTCGGCTGTGGACAGTGAAGAGGGAGGGTGGGAGTTAGGGCTGTGTAGTGTAGTGTAGTGTAGTGCTGCTGTTGTCCACTACTTCAAAGTCCATAGGGGCTGGCTGTGCTGTGCTGTGCTGCTGTTGTTAATAGGGGCTGTGTCCACTACTTCAAAGTCCATAGGGGCTGGCTGGACTGTGTTGTGCAGTCAGTTCTCCATAGGGGCTGTGTCCACTCCAAAGTCCTGTGCAGTGTCCCAGTCCTAAAGGGGTGCTGTAGTGTTGTCCAGGGGGTGCTCTGTCCATCAGGGGTGCTCCCCCCAAGTGCTAAAAAAATAATATATTTTCTGTGTTTGTGAATTGTGTGCGCAGTAGCCGCACGTGCATCAACAAAGTAGTGCCAAGCGTGCGCCTGTGTCATAAGTAAAGGGCCGGCTGGCTTGACCGTTAAAGGGTGCTGTAACCCCCAAAGTACACTCCAGTCCAAACCAAAAAAAAAAATATTTTCTGTGTTTGTGAATTGTGTGCGCAGTAGCCGCACGTGCATCAACAAAGTAGTGCCAAGCGTGCGCCTGTGTCATAAGTAAAGGGCCGGCTGGCTTGACCGTTAAAGGGTGCTGTAACCCCCGAAAGTACACTCCAGTCCAAACCAAAAAAAAATTATTTTCTGTGTTTGTGAATTGTGTGCGCAGTAGCCGCACGTGCATCAACAAAGTAGTGCCAAGCGTGCGCCTGTGTCATAAGTAAAGGGCCGGCTGGCTTGACCGTTAAGGGTGCTGTAACCCCCGAAAGTACACTCCAGTCCAAACCAAAAAAAAAATTATTTTCTGTGTTTGTGAATTGTGTGCGCAGTAGCCGCACGTGCATCAACAAAGTAGTGCCAAGCGTGCGCCTGTGTCATAAGTAAAGGGCCGGCTGGCTTGACTGTTAAGGGTGCTGTAACCCCCGAAAGTACACTCCAGTCCAAACCAAAAAAAAAATTATTTTCTGTGTTTGTGAATTGTGTGCGCAGTAGCCGCACGTGCATCAACAAAGTAGTGCCAAGCGTGCACCTGTGTCATAAGTAAAGGGCCGGCTGGCTTGACCGTTAAGGGTGCTGTAACCCCCAAAAGTACACTCCAGTCCAAACCAAAAAAAAATTATTTTCTGTGTTTGTGAATTGTGTGCGCAGTAGCCGCACGTGCATCAACAAAGTAGTGCCAAGCGTGCGCCTGTGTCATAAGTAAAGGGCCGGCTGGCTTGACCGTTAAAGGGTGCTGTAACCCCCAAAGTACACTCCAGTCCAAACCAAAAAAAAAATTATTTTCTGTGTTTGTGAATTGTGTGCGCAGTAGCCGCACGTGCATCAACAAAGTAGTGCCAAGCGTGCGCCTGTGTCATAAGTAAAGGGCCGGCTGGCTTGACCGTTAAAGGGTGCTGTAACCCCCGAAAGTACACTCCAGTCCAAACCAAAAAAAAATTATTTTCTGTGTTTGTGAATTGTGTGCGCAGTAGCCGCACGTGCATCAACAAAGTAGTGCCAAGCGTGCGCCTGTGTCATAAGTAAAGGGCCGGCTGGCTTGACCGTTAAAGGGTGCTGTAACCCCCAAAGTACACTCCAGTCCAAACCAAAAAAAAAATTATTTTCTGTGTTTGTGAATTGTGTGCGCAGTAGCCGCACGTGCATCAACAAAGTAGTGCCAAGCGTGCGCCTGTGTCATAAGTAAAGGGCCGGCTGGCTTGACCGTTAAAGGGTGCTGTAACCCCCAAAGTACACTCCAGTCCAAACCAAAAAAAAAATTATTTTCTGTGTTTGTGAATTGTGTGCGCAGTAGCCGCACGTGCATCAACAAAGTAGTGCCAAGCGTGCGCCTGTGTCATAAGTAAAGGGCCGGCTGGCTTGACCGTTAAAGGGTGCTGTAACCCCCGAAAGTACACTCCAGTCCAAACCAAAAAAAAATTATTTTCTGTGTTTGTGAATTGTGTGCGCAGTAGCCGCACGTGCATCAACAAAGTAGTGCCAAGCGTGCGCCTGTGTCATAAGTAAAGGGCCGGCTGGCTTGACCGTTAAAGGGTGCTGTAACCCCCGAAAGTACACTCCAGTCCAAACCAAAAAAAAATTATTTTCTGTGTTTGTGAATTGTGTGCGCAGTAGCCGCACGTGCATCAACAAAGTAGTGCCAAGAGTGCGCCTGTGTCATAAGTAAAGGGCCGGCTGGCTTGACCGTTAAAGGATGCTGTAACCCACAAAGTACACTCCAGTCCAAACCAAAAAAAAAATTATTTTCTGTGTTTAGCCGCACGTATATATCAAATCGATATAACATAAATGGAGGACCAAACTTTCTCCGATAAAAATAAAATAGAGAAAGATCAAGAACCACTTCCTCCTAGTGCTGAAGCTGCTGCCACTAGTCATGACATAGACGATAACATGCCATCAACGTCGTCTGCCAAGGCCGATGCCCAATGTCATAGTAGAGGGCACATACAATCCCAAATGGCAAAGTTCAGGAAAATGACCTTGAAAAAGACATTTAAATCAGCTGAAGAGAAACGTAAACTTGCCAATATGCCATTTACGACACGGAGTGGCAAGGAACGGCTAAGGTCGATCCCTAGTATGTTCATGACTAGTGGTTCAGCTTCACATGACGATGGAAGCCCTCCTCCCACTAAAAAAATCAAAAGAGTTAAGCTGGCAAAAGCACAGCGAAGAACTGTGCTTTCTAAGAAGATATCACAAATCCCCAAGGAGAGTCCAAGTGTGGTGGTGGTTGCGATGCCTGACCTTCCCAGCACTGGACGGGAAGAGGTGGCTCTTTCCACCATTTGCACGCCCCCTGCAAGTGCTGAAAGGAGCACCCACAGTCCACTTGCTGATATGCAAATTGAAGATGTCACTGTTGAAGTACAACAGGATGAGGATACTGGTGTAGCTGGCGCTGAGGAGGAAGTTGGCGAGGAGGATTCTGATGGTGATGTGGTTTGTTTAAATCAGGCTCCGGGGGAGACAGTTGTTGTCCGTGGGATGAAAAAGCCCATCACGGTCATGCCTGGGCAGAAGACCAAACATTCCACCTCTTTGGTCTGGCAATATTTCTATCCAAATCCGGACAACAACTGCCTTGCCATATGTACCATATGTAAAGGTGAAATTAGTAGGGGTAGGGACGTCAACCACCTAGGAACATCCTCCCTTATACGGCACCTGCAGCGCGTTCATAAAAAGTTACTGTCAAGTTCAGAAACTTTGGCTAAGACCGTAAGCAGTCCAGGGACACCTAAATCCCGTTGTATCCAAGCGCCTGCAAACCACACCGTCAACTCCCTCCTCGTCAATTTCCTCCTTAGTCAGGATCGGAAGTAGTCCTGCAGGCCATGTCACTGGCATGACTGACTCTCCTATCCGGGATTCCTCCGGAGGATCCTGCATTGCTACGCCTACTGCTGCCGCTGCTGCTGTTGCTGCTGCTGGGAGTCGTTCATCATCCCAGAGAGGAAGTAGGAACACCACTACTTTTACTAAACAATTGACCCTCCAACAGTCCTTAGCGAGGAGGATGAAGTACGACAGCAGTCATCCTGAAGCAAAACGTATAACTGAGGCCTTGACTGCTATGTTGGTGTTAGACGTGCGTCCGGTATCCGCCATTAGTGCAGTGGGATTTAGACAATTGATGGAGGTAGTGTGTCCCCGGTTCCAAATCCCGTCTAGATTCCACTTCACTAGGCAGGCGATACCGAGACTGTACAGAAACGTCAGAAAAAGTGTCCTCAGTGTCCTCAAAAATGCCGTTGTACCCAATGTCCACTTAACCACGGACATGTGGACAAGTGGAACAGGGCAGACTAAGGACTATATGACTGTGACAGCCCACTGGGTAGATGTATCACCTTACGCAGCAACAGCAGCAGCGTCACCAGTAGCAGCATCTCAGAAACGCCAGCTCGTTACAAGGCAGGCTACGCTGTGTATCACCGGTTTCAGTAAGAGGCACACCGCCGACAACCTCTTAGAGAAACTGAGGGAAATCATCGCCCAGTGGCTTACCCCACTTAGACTCTCCTGGGGATTTGTGATATCTGACAACGCCACCAATATTGTGAGGGCATTACATCTGGGCAAATTCCAGCACGTCCCATGTTTTGCTCACACAATAAACTTGGTGGTGCAGAATTTTCTGAAAAGCGACAGGGGCGTGCAGGAGACGCTTTGGGTGGCCCGAAAAATTTCTGGCCACTTTCGCCATTCAGCGACTGCGTGCCGAAGACTGGAGCGCCAGCAAACACTCTTGAACCTGCCCCGCCATCACCTGAAGCAAGAGGTTGTGACGCGGTGGAACTCAACCCTCTATATGCTTCAGAGGATGGAGGAGCAGCAAAAGGCCATACAAGCCTATACATCCACCTATGACATAGGCAAAGGAGGGGGTATGCACCTGACTCAAGCGCAGTGGAGAATGATTTCCGTGTTGTGCAAGGTTCTCCAGCCCTTCGAACTTGCCACACGTGAAGTCAGTTCAGACACAGCCAGCTTGAGTCAGGTCATTCCCCTCATCAGGCTTTTGCAGAAGCAGCTGGAGAAAGTGAAGGAGGAGCTAAGACGGAGCGATTCCGCTCGGCATGTGGGACTTGTGGATGAAGCCCTTCATTCGCTTTGCCAGGATTCCAGGGTGGTCAATCTGTTGAAATCAGACCACTACATTTTGGCCACCGTGCTCGATCCTAGGTTTAAAGCCTATGTGGTGTCTCTCTTTCCGGCCGACACAAGCCTGCAGAGGTGCAAAGACCTGCTGGTGAACACACTGTCAGCTGAAGCGGAACGTGACATGTCAACGGCTCCTTCTTCATTTTCTCCCGCAACTGGGGCTGCCAGGAAAAATCTTAGGTATCCTAAGCAACCCGCTGGCGGTGATGCAGGGCAGGCAGGACCAAGTTTGGACATCTGGTCCGGACTGAAGGACCTGGCAACAATTTCTGACATGTCTACTGTCACTGCATATGATACTGTCACCATTGACAGAATGGTGGAGGATTACATCGGTGACAGCATCCAAGTAGGCATGTCAGACAGTCCATACCTGTACTGGCAGGAAAAAGAGGCAATTTGGAGGCCCCTGTACAAACTGGCTCTATTTTACCTGAGTTGCCCCCCCTCCAGTGTGTACTCCGAAAGAGTGTTTAGTGCAGCCGGGAACCTTGTCAGCGAAAGGCGTAGGAGGTTGCTTCCACAGAATGTGGAGAAGATGATGTTCATCAAAATGAATTATCAGCTCTTCCAGGGAGACCAGCCTCCAGAAGGTACAGAGGGACCTGTGGTGGTGGATTCAAGTGGGGACGAGTTAATACTTTGTGAGGATGAGGATGTACACACTGAAGAGGGTTAGGAATCGGTGGATGAGGAGGATGAGGATGACATCTTGCCTCCGTAGAGCCAGTTTGTGCAGGGACACATTAATTGCCAGCTTGTTTTGTGGGGGCCCAAACGAACCAATCATTTCAGCCACAGTTGTGTGGCAGACCCTGGCGCTGAAATGATTGATTTGTTAAAGTGTGCATGTCCTGTTTATACAACATAAGGGTGGGTGGGAGGGCCCAAGGACAATTCCATCTTGCACCTCTTTTTTTTCTTTGCATTATGTACAGTTTGGGGCCTAGTTTTTCTAACTGCCATCCAGTCTGCCACTGCAGTGTCACTCCTAGATGGGTCACGTGTTTGTGCCGCCCACTCGTGTCGCTTAGCATAGTCATCCAGCTACCTCGGTGCAACCTTTTGGACATAAAAACACTATTGTGAGGTGTGAGGTGTTCAGAATAGACTGGAAATGAGTGGAAATTAAGGTTATTGAGGTTAATAATAGCATAGGAGCAGAAAAACCTACAAATTCTGTGATTTTAGCTGTTTTTATGCTTTTTTTAAAAAAAATACAGATCCAAAACACAAAACCCAGAACCCAAAACACGGAAGGGTGGTTTTGGCAAAACCAATCCAGATCCAAAACACGAAGAAAGATCCAGATCCAAAACCAAAACACAAAACACGAAAAGTGGCCGGTGCACACCCCTAATATATATATATATATATATCACTGATATCTCCTTGCTAAGTCCCCCTGCGTTAATTTGCACACTCCCCATACATTAGTACATTAGTATGGGGATTTGGAAATTATGCTATTCATCAAATTCTGAAAATTATGTATTTTTGGAATTTGATGGTGTTACCATTCGCCACTGTGAAGGAAAGTAAGGTAACACTTACCTGCTTTCAGCTGGGCAGGTCCCCCGGCTTCTCCCTCCGGCGCTCTGGACGTTCCTCTGGCTCCGTCTGTTATGCTGTCATGTGTTCTCCCAGCAGAGCACAATAAAGTTTAGAAAAAAAAAACTATTTTTTTTTCCTAAACAGTACTGTGTTTTGCTGGGAGAACACATGACAGCATAACAGACGGAGCCTGAGGCTGCTGCGCGCGCAGTTAAGTCAGGGACGGGGGGAGGTGAGCGGAGGGGGGGGAGGTGAGCGGATGGGGGGACACACAAAATTACCGCCGCTGTAGGCAGTGCTGTGCATGCGCTGGGTTAACGAATGTAACAGCGCATGCGCAGCACGGATTCAAGCTGCGGTAAGTTAGTGTAGATGGAGATAACTATCTATTTCCCGAAAAGCTGTCATCGCAAAAATGACAGCTTTTCGGAATAGATAGTTATGGAGAGGACAAATGATGAATTCCTCCGGTAATTAGGTAGAACTCCATGCCAGTTCTAAACCTAATTACCTCCAGAGAAAGTTTAGGTATGATGAATAGGCCCCATAGAGGGCATCCTTACACCAGACAGTGCGATCGCGGAATTTGTTTAGCGTCCGGGTCTGAATCGACCTCTAAATTTTTTGGTAAGCGAATATAGATTTTGGTGCCTCTTCTATGTATGATAAATGTAGGTTTTAAATTTAGATGAAATATTGGTCCCGGACTCCTGGCATAAAGCTGCATACACACTTAAAGATTTTCTGTCCAACCATCCAACTAGCTGATTGGTTGGAATAAAAATCTGGTAACGTATGGGAGTAACTGATCATCAGCAATTTGCTCCCAAACGCTGGAAAATGGACAAAAACTGTTGTTTGAACAAATTGTTTAGATCAAACATTTAACAAACTTGTCTGACACCATTTTCATCTGTTTTCTGGCATTTAGGAGCAAATTGCTGATGATCAGTTACTCCCATACATTACCAGATTTTTATTCCAACCAATCAACTAGTTGGATGGTTGGACAGATAATCTTTACGTGTGTATGCAGCTTTACTGATATTAATAGTTGTATAGTTTGTAATAATCTAGTTCTATATGGAATAGAAATATAATCATGGGTTCCGTTTTCAGAAGATTTCTAATAAGGCCAGATGTAGCCCTTAGGCGTTATGGGTAACAGGCAGGTAAAGCTGAGAAAATGGGAAAATTCAACTTCATGTAAATGAGCCAAGAGGTGAGAGGTGAGGATAAATGATGTAGGGTCTGGTACTACATTCAGCTGTGTAACACATACTGTAGCTACAAAAGATGTGAATAGTGGATAAAGGTGATTAGTGCCACAGTTATGCCCCGAGTTCAGGATAATAATGTGACATTACACACGGTGAATCTTTATATTAAAATACCAGTTTTATATTAAAAAAAATGCCATGAACACTTATAACAATATAAAAACGTGCAAATTTTAGTTAAAGTCGAGATCCAAATAACCCCTCTCACTACAAGTAATGCATTAAAAAAGCTTCTAAAAACAGAAGGTATTTTCATAACTACTGTAGTTGATAACAACCAGCATTAGACCGAAGAACAAAACAAGTGAAAATGAATAAGCTCCATCCTAGCAACTCAGAAGAACGGTTATATTCCTGGCCAGGCCCTGCTAGGATTTGCACAGACGCTGCTTCCATCATGCATTACGGGAACACGGAGGTCAGGATAAGCAAGCATACCTCCAGGGTTAGGTCTAGAATGAGGTGATGTAAAGGACCTCTGACGTCACAACCACGTGACCCGTGGCAAAAGGGGGAGGGGCAAGGTTCAGAACAGGGGCCAAAAGTGTCCACTCGTCACAGGTTTATGTTCCCCCTCTATGCCCACGTGGATAGTAACACTGGTAGCTGTCGGGCCCTGCTGCAGCGGTCACGTGGTTGTGACGTCAGAGGTCCATTCTCCACCAACTTGGATCTAGCAACAACCATACTTCCAGCTGCGGATAACGTTCACCATTGGAGGTCCATGTTCCACCGAGTGAAAACTCAGCACTAAACGCAGCCTTCAGAGGGGACCAGGCTACTGCTAGGTAATACCACCGGATACACCTGAACAGCGGGATCGCGCAGCTTACCTAGACAGATACAGGCTGCTGGGACATTACATTTACGATCAGGAACAATATGGAAGCACAGATATACTGCCGTAGACAAAAGGAATACTGCTCCGGTCCGGAGTGTGTGGAACAAAAATTCTTACCGGTAAGAAATCTAGCGGGACGTTGGTATAAACTGACATCATTTTTATGTTTATTGGGAGTCAAGACCCTTCATTAACTACACATATTATTACTATGGAGTTCTTCATATTTCCATCCTAATAGGAGTGTCAGGACCCGTTAGAAATACACCACTTTGGTGCATATTATTATCGTGTTTTTCTTACTTTCATAGATATTTTATAAAGCACTTTGGATTTTGATTGGCATCACTGTATCCTATTATCCCCCAATATTCACGGGATAGAACATTATTATCTATTGCTTTACAGCACTAATTAATGAAGCAAGCATATACATGTGTAAAATAGATGTGATATACAGTATATACTAGGATTCATATTTATTTTATATAAATTATACACAGTCGAGTCACATTATTGTGACCACCTCCTACATTTGACGTCGGCAGCGCGTAGCCCATGAAGTATGCCACGTGCTGCTTGGTGGGTATATAAGGTGTGCGAAAGGCCATCTGCACACATATCACTCGTTGCTGCCATGGGTAAAAGGGGCAATTTATCCCAATTGCAAAAAGGGATTATTGGCTTTCGGGCCTGGGGTGGAGTATTTCGGAAGCAGCGCAGTTTGTGACTGCTGTGCTGCTGTGATGAAGGTGTATTGTGACTGGACAAATAGCACCATTGCGAATAATCGATGTGGAAACTGCGGAGCACCACGATGTGAGAGGTGAACGTCGGCTACGAAGGTGCGTGAGGGCCGACTGACACGCTACAGTGGAGCAGCTCACCGTCAAAATGAACCTGGGGGCCACCGGACGTGTCTAAAACGAAAGTTCAGCGAACTCTGCTGCGTATGGAGCACCGAAGAAAATGGATGGTCACCGCATCTATAGTATGCTAACAAACGTGCATTGGCAGAAAAGCCTTCACTTTTTACGCCTGAATTGGACCTCCGCTGATTGGCGAAGGCTTGCCTTCTGCGATAAGCCACGTTTTCTGCGTCATCGAACGGATAGACATTGGTGTTTCAGGCGAGAAACATCGGACAACAAACACCCTGCAACCATTGCTAGAAGAACACAAGCTGGTGGTGGCAGCGTTATGGTCTGGGGAATGTTTTCATGGCATTCTCTGGGCTCACTCATCCACGTGGAAGGCACCCTCAACCGATTTAGTTATGAACCCATCCTTGCAGAGCACGTACACCCATACATGCTGACTGTCTTCCCTGAGGCGGATGGAAATGTCCGACAGTGGTTGGACAAGCACGACCCAGACTTCCAAGTATATCCCTGGCCCTGTAATTCCCAGGACTTGAACCCAATTGAGCATCTGTCGTTGATCGCTCTATGGATACTCCACCACGCACCCTCCGGCAGCTGTGGGATGGACTGCAGTCAGCATGGCTCCAGATACCTGTGCCAACCTACCAGCACCTTATTGAGTCACTCCCAGCCTATCTAAAATTAGCCTAAGATTACCGCTGTTTGTCAGATCATCGCTCTCACCATTTTTTAGATGGCGAGAGTGATACAGTTCCTCTTGCCAGCAATGGAGACCCAGCGGTGCCATTTCCGGCTTCAGCGAAGCCTTCCAGGCAACGCCGTGTACCCGTGTCATGCAGATGCGCAGATAGACCGTCACGCATGTGCATAAAACCGGAGCCCCGTTGATGGCAGCAGAGGACATAGAATTCGGCAGGACCTCGCCGAAGGGATAAGTATTGGTAAATACCAGTGAATTTTTCATTTGTATCAGTGATACTAAACAAAAAATTCAGCTGGTTTTTGCCTTTGTTGGTAAATGGGGGTCCCTGTCTTTTACTGTGAGCCTCAGCCATTGCAGACCCAGACATTTATACTTCCTATTACATAACACACAGCTTTACCAGGCCTGATATAGACCAAAAATGTGAGAATGCAGTCATTGGAGCTGCTGTGATGTCATTGACCCAGCTGCAGTATATAAAGCAGCCAAAATACTCCAGGTTCACATTTATACTTTACATTACATAACCCTTCTACTGTACTGTATACCGCCCAATGGCTGTACGCCTTTCTTACTGGTGTCACGCTCACACATGGTCAGTCACTAACACTGACTGCGTGTAGTATGTTACGCCTTGTATGAACTTACCAGTTACACAGCAGGGCAGCCAAGTAGCGCAGAGCTAGGAGGAGGGACTTGAATATTACCAGTGGCCGGCCATACCGGCGACTGGCGGATGATTTTGCCGCCTCAGCCCGCAGCACTGATAGCAAGAAGATGGCCGCCGGCGTCGAATCATCCACATACGCTGGTCGCTCCGCGGCTCCACTCTGTCTCCCCCACCATGGCGTCCAGCCCTGTTTGCGCGCTGCAACATGATGTCATGATGTCACGTCGCTCCTTACAAGCCAGGGGACGCCCATCACAATTGCGGTGCAGCTGTGTCACAGTGACATGTCCTGCCCGTGGCCCCCATCAGCTGCTGACTATCTTGCTGTAGTAAATAATAAATGACCATGGTCGCGGCCAGGGCGCCCTCCACTATGTGGCGCCCGACTCGGCTGCATACCATACGTAATTATAGAACCGGCCCTGGTGGAGAGGTAAGTATAACTATATATGGGTGCAGGGTATGTGGCGTGGGCCCCCCAGTACCCAGGGGCCCGTGTGCACCGCACACCCTGCACCCATTATAGATAAGCCATAGCTTCCAGCTACTGTACCTTGAGTGACTCGCACAGGTGGGGGTTATGGAGACAGTTATGTCGAAGCTGGATTATTGGCTGAGACAAGATCAGTTTAAAATTGAATCGCAGCGACACCATCTTGCGACTGGCCGCAAGACGCCATTTTGCGAATGGCCGCCTAAGCGCCATTTTAGATAAACTCACTCTTTAGTACATGTGGCAATATTACTATTAGCATCATGCGATTGCATCTGTGACCATCGCCATAAGTTACGGCGATTCACCAAAAGCACATTTCATGACTTTACATAGTTTGGGTGCTCTGGATAAAGTGTATATTATTATAATTTCCCTAAAGGATATATTTCATTAGCTAAACAGAGCAAATGGCCACGTGACAACTAGCCTGTGTAGACAAGCTTCCTGGATATAACGTCTGCTCTCACTCCAGGTGGCCCTGCTCGAATACACACCTTACATTAGCAGGCTTCTTGCAATAAAAATACCTTCAAAGCCAAGAGTGTTATCTTAGGTTTTGGGTCTTGTAGCTGTGCTAATTTGCATTTACACAAGAGCCTGGGAGAAAAAAGGACTTTACTTTTGAGTCTGGGAAGGGTGGGGGCTGCTGAGAGAGGGGGCATGTGGAACTATAAGGCTCATCATTTAAGTGCACCATTTCTCATGCACACATTAATATGCACAATTGCGCTGGTAACTAATCGCATATTAGCGAATGCATAAAATCCTATATGAAAACGCTGTTCATTAGCTTTATGCGCACGCATCTGCTCCAAGTTAACTAGCATCTTTATATCAAACCCCGCATACTCACACATTACATATCCACATACAAGGTTCCATAAGCTTTAAGGGATAAGATTTAAGTTTGTTCATTTAGTATAAATGCTGTGAAATAAAGATTATTTGGTAACTAAGGTTTTATACATGCTAAGTAAGCCGTGTTTGGTTTTGTACTGATGCGTACTCTTTCAACAGAATTCCGGTGTTATCGGTGGGGAGATCGCATCATGCACTCTCAGCTTATGGACCGCAGAGACTTCAAGCAACAAAATGTATATCACATGAACAACTGTTAAGATGTTGCATGGGGCGGGAAACCAGAGGTCTCAGTTGTTGGTGGCTGGGTTGTGTCTATTTGAATCAGCGTGTTAAACGCTCTGTAACAGATGAATCCCCCTTGGGAACCAATGGCATCAGCAACAAACTTCTCTATTGTGTTGTCTATTTCTGGGGGTATAAATGTGTGCTCTAACACTGGGTCTTAGTCTTCTTGCTGAATGCTGACTGACGAGGGGTTTCTTGCTGATGCCTAACATCTGGACCAGAAGCGCTGCATATGTATACTGTACTTGGGTCTGTATAATTCCTTCGCGCCGAATTGTGTATGGATCAATAGCGTGTAACTGACTGTACTTTTACTTGAATAATACTTTGTACTTTGGAACCACACGTTCCAAGTCTGGAGTCTTTATTTACTGTATGACTGCGTACGCAAAATAGCGTCATCCTTAGAAGGTATAGGCAGGGGTATACAGAGGTTCAAATATAGATTCCTTAGTTAACTGAAAGTTGGCAGGATTTACTAAACTGAAAAATGTGGTAAAACCCCTGAAATTCAGTTTTCGGGGGGTTTTACTGCATTTCCCATATGTTCTAAACACCGGAATGCTTCATCCCGGTGGGTAAAACCATCTTCATGTGGCGTTACCCACTAGAAGTCTAAGCCACCCCTCCCCCCCACGGCGCCAGAAGGACTTCTGGGTGTTAAACCTGGGTGTTCCTCTATTCCGAGGGTATCGCAAGGGATAGCTTATCGGGAGAGCTGTCCTTTGCAATTTAAATCACATTTCTAAGTACATACCGTGGTAATCAACTGCAGTATTTACCAAATAAGAGGTGGGACGTATCACATTGCAGATGCGATGCTTAGTACATCCCATCCAGGGAGAGATTCCCTGTTCTGCATATTTAAAACCATATACTGTATTTACAACAAAGAACAAAGGCAGTCGTCCTAATACAATAACAGCAATACTTACAAACATAGGGACATTACATATATGCTCTGACAATTTATATGTCCACAGTCATTAATATAGCCGGCAAGGATTAATTACTGCTCCTGCAGCTCCTTCTCTTCCCAATTGTCCTGTACAGAATCTGAGGAGCAGGGAAAGCATATTGTCTGTGTGACTACACTGGACCAGATGGGATGTAGGGATAACTACCAGTATGATGGAAACTCCTCTGGTCACAGGGCTAGACAGAAGTCACATCAGGTGTCACAGAGGAGCTGTTATAGGGCTGACATGTCTCTCCCCCTTATTCCTTCTGTAGATAGCAGACGCTATGTCTCCTGTCACAGCGATTTAGGCAGTGAGGTACTTTTTCCATGGCAGGGATGGGGATCTGGAGGCACAGTCTTTGCAAATGAGGTTGAGCGGGATTCCCAGAATTGTCCTGTGTTTGGATTATTTGCTGACAATAGAGAGTGTAATGTACAATGCAGGCTGCTATTGTCATTTTATTGATTATATATGTTATGCCAAAGCTCTAATGACATTGTAATTGATGGTTTGCAATAAAAACTGCTCTGAGACCATTCCCCATACACGAGCCTGTCCCTTCAGTGAACTTTTTTCTTCGGGACAAGATCATTTGCATGTAAAATGCCAGCATACATGTAAGCCCTGACAATAAGTGCATTAGGCTTATCTTGCAGAGCTGCTCCAACATACAAGCTGCACCCAGCACAGAACGGGGAAGATCTGCACCTAGTTTACTTCAGGACGTTTTACCTTAAGATGGTGCACTGTCCTACCTGATGCATATGCACTCACCAATCATCGGCCCGATGTGTTGTGATTGACGTCACAACTGGGCGGGCATTTACATGTCCAGTCACCGGCTGCCTCTGCAGAAAGAGTACGGGCGGTCGACTGACTGCCCGTACACACAGCACAATGCACCAGTGCCGAAGCCACCGCTCCCGCTGCAGACCATGCCCTCTCCATATGATGTCACATGGAGGAGGTGTGGCCTGCACCAGGCGTCGGGAGCAGGTGATTACAGCCATGCCTGGAGCCAGGGCCGGCTCAGTTAATAGCGCCCAATACTCACGCGGGATGAAGCTGTGCGCATTCAAAAAATAGGGGCGTGGCCTAAATATCATAGACCACACCCCCTAAGTGACGTTCTCTGGAGGCGTCAGGCCTCTCCTGGCACTGAATGGATGCCGCGCTTGAGCGCGCAGCATCCATTCAGCTACTTTGGGGTCCGGCACCGCCACACAGCTGTGGCAGTGGGGGTCCCCAACCTCCCGATTTGGCCACCCACGGGCCACTTCGGCCCACGGGTGGAACAGCGGGACAATACTGTCCCGCTGAAATCGGGATGTTGGGGAGGGGTGCACCCTCTATGGGGTGGCGCCCCTGTTCGACCGCACTGGTCGAACACCCCAAGAGCCGGCCCTGCCCGGAGCATCCTCAGGATGCTCCGGGCTGCTGTAAGGGCAGGTAGCACTGCTGCAGAGATTCTGGCAGCACGGTGCAGTTACAGGCACCCTGCTAGCCAGTTGCAGGAGCTGTGGGTGAGCAGCAGTGCCACCCACAGTGCGCTGCGCTCTGTGCGGTCGCACAGCTCACACCCCCCTAGTTACGGCCCTGTGATGCACCAATATATCTGCAAATATATTGGGCGTCGGATGTGCTGCACAGGCGTCGCGATATGTCTGTGAACGACGCCGCTCGCTGACGTCTTATTGACGAGCCCATGCTATATTTTGCTATACAGTGTGTACAGTCTGCTGTGTGATGATGACACAAGCAGCGGTGATGTAGGAACGAGCGTTTAGTACGGGCAGCAGTGCTAGGGCCAGTCCGGCTCCTGGGCACACACACACAACTAATCACTGTCTCTGCCCCATCTATCACCATCCCAGGGGCGCATAACCACAGAGCTGTGTACGCTACAGGTAAACACGGCCGAGCGTCTGGATGGAAAGAGACATCACAGAGAATACAGCGAGGGCTGGCAGACGGGACAGTGACAGCATTGTACTAAGTTCTGAGGGATCGTGCGAGAATCTCTCTGCCTGCGACGAGCGGGGTACGCGAAGCGATTCATTAGACGCGCTGCTTTTCTCCTCCACACTTTACATTCATTCTATGAAGAGTACACAGAGGGTCCTTTATATAATCAATCATGTGTCACGTTATGGATGAGGATACAATTACTCAGTAAGAAAAACAACAACGCTTAGATCTGGCATCTGAAGGGAACATTTACAGCCTAACAATATTTCCTCTGTAGAAAACCCTACACGCTACTTTCCAAATATTCGCTGTTGCGCCCTCTCATTGCCAGTCTCAGCAGACGGCCATGTGACTGTGGGCCTCATTCAGAGGTGGCCCGCCCAGTTGTGGCGTTAGTCACGCCACTTCGCGCAGACGACTTGTAAGTGTGTATGCACTCAGGTGAAACAGACGGCCGTTCCGTTGTCCGTGTCTCACCACGCATGCCTCCAGTTTGTCATCGTGCTGAGTCGCAGTGCAAAATCATCGCCCAAATGCGTGCGTACTCTCCTTTGCGTTCCTCCTTTGCTGAATCAGGCCCACAGTTAGTAAGCAGCATCTATGTAACAGTAATGAGAACAAGTCAGAACATCAATGAACATAATAAGGCTATGGGCGGGATTCAGAGTTGGACGCGGCGGAGCGGTGTTTTTCATCTGCACGTCTTTCAGTCGCTTCGCGATTTTGTTGGCACAGAGGCGCAAAACAAATTTAGACCCTTGGTAGCAGGAGGGGCAATGTAATAGGCGTTCCTGGACGGTGGCTGGGAGGTAACAGAGGGGTGGCTAAAAAAACCGCACGGAGATGTTGCGCATTGTAGTAGTGTCGAAGGCATGTTGCGGGTGTGTCGCTGAAAGCGATTGCGTACAGAGACATACAGCCACTTACCAAGGGCTGGTGCAAAGACGGTGCGACCAACGCTGCTTTTAAAGACGCATCAGATGGTTATGCGGAATCTATAGACAATGACCGTCGGCGTTTCAGCCCTTGCACATTCGGAGACACCGATGTGCACCAGGGAAGGGCTTTTAAGCGCCATTAGTATGAAGTCACAAATGTAACTGCGGTACCAGAATCAAGGACGGGCGCGATGGCTTCCAGTACAAAATGAGGCCCCATGTCTGATCCAAAGCATTATACAATGGGAGGCCGGGGGAGGGGGCAAAGTGGGGAAGAAAGAAGGGTCAAAGGGGAACAGTATTGAAATCTGTGCACGTAACGCGGAAACAATTACGTCTGGCTCACGTTCAAGCCTGCATTAGGCCTAAGTGGAATTGGTATGAAATGGGTTCGATTCCCGTCAGCGGCGGCCCGACAGGAGCAGAGTGTGACGCAGCGGAAGCCCGACAGCACTGGAAATCCAGATCGTGGATAGGTAAGTATCCACTAACCTAACCTAACCCCCCTAACCCTAACCCTCCTTAGGGGTGCCTAACCCTAACTTCCCCCCCAAGTGCCTAACCCTAATCCCCCCTCTAAGTGCCTAACCCTAACCACCCCCTTCCCTGCTGCCTAAACCTAAGTCCCCCGGGGGGGTGCCTAACCCCAAGTCCCCCCCGGGGGTGCCTAACCTTAACCCTCCCACCCCCTAGCCTAACCCTAACCCTCCCGGGGGGGTGCCTAACCCTAAGTCCCCCCCGGGAGCCCTAAACCTAACCCTCCCCCCTTGCGGCTGTCCGCTCGCGGCGCCCGGCATCACTACGATCGTGATGCCGGGCACCGGTCTCCTGGCGTCGGGGAAATGCGGGCGTCTACATCTAGACGCCCGGCATTTCACCCTTGCCGGGATAAGACAGTCGGGAAGCCGGCTGCCAGTATTTAGGCAGTCGGCTTCCCGATTGCCTCCCGCCTAAGTAGTCAGTACATACAGTATAACTAAGAAAGCTACAGCCGGCCTATGCAGACACACAGCAGATCCCCGAATGAAAGTCTTTTCTGTCTGAGAACCTATAAGAATACACATTCACCGTCCCCATCACTGTCCGCATGCATTGCTAGTTCCGTCTTGCAATGTAAATTGTCCAATGGACCGTGCCACTTAGATAAGTTTGAGCAATGGCAAAAGAGGCCGCCCAGGGGGACATGTGGGAAACAAATGACAGCAGTTAGCAGCGGCCACAGAGACCAGTCTGGAGGAAGTTTCCATGGGGATGTCATCTCCTCACCTCTCTAAACCAGCGCCGCGGCCCCAGCGCCACACACAGCCGTGCAGTTATCTGGGACACAGAGATGGAAATTGGAATCGTGCTACTGTGACTGCTATAGGAAAACGCGCAGCGGATGGAAGACGGTCGGATCTGGCTGCTATTGCACAGTAACCAGCCTTTTATTATAGTTTCTGACAAGTGTTTTTTTGCTGAGCTGCTGCATCTATTCGTACTCTGAGCCTGATTCAGACCCGGACGCTATTTGCGGCCGCTCGCTGGCTAAAAGGGGCCAGCTATATAAATCATGTGCTCGCACTGCATCGCGTAAAGCCGCCCACTAAGTAATAGCAAGCGGCCGCACTATGCGCTCGCACCTGTATAAAGACGCCCTTTTACCACTCGCAACACACGTCATCTCCGGCAGTTGTAGGATTAATCGGGAACATGGAGAGCAATCGGAGCTGCTCGCAGCGCTTGTGGTAGCCTTTTCCCACCACAACATTGCGAGCAGTTCAGGCTAAAATGCAACCCAGTCACGTGTGTAATGACGCTACTTTGCTAATTATGCACACCCATTAAACGCCGTTCTGACGGTCGGGCACGTCTGCGTTCGCACATCCACACCCCCATTTACAAGCACCTTCCCCTGTTACCACCCACAAATGGCACTATCTGTCACTCAAAATAGAGGCCCGACTGCGGGCTAAGGGCGAGCACTTTCCCATCGCAATGACTGGTTCACGCACGCGCATTGCGACTCATACGCATGCGCAGATTGCTAAAAATCGCTCAATGTGAGCGAGCGCAGCATAGCGCCCGGGTCTGAATCAGGCCCTCTGCGCGGTAATATAACATACATAGCGCCTAACATTTGAATCAGCACTATAGGGACAAGTGCACCGCAGGAGCCCCCACTCCTTTCCTTTTCTTCTGAATATAGCACCCACTCACTGCAGCTCTGTGTAGCTAATCAGTGGTGAATGAAATATATACAATATATATATATATATATATATATATATATGTGTGTGTTTTGTGTCCTCATTTACTTAGCATTTTTGCGCTAGATGCTTAGTACAACTAAGCACCACAGGTATCCAATGTTTGTACTTTTGCATGCTAACATAATTCATGCATCACATAGGGACTTCTGTGCATCACATGGGGACTTCTGTGCATCACATGGGGACTTCTGTGCATCACATGGGGACTTCTGTGCATCACATAGGGACTTCTGTAAATCACATGAGGACTTCTGTAAATCACATGGGGACTTATGTAAATCACATGGGGACTTCTGTGCATCACATGGGGACTTCTGTAAATCACATAGGGACTTCTGTAAATCACAGGGACTTCTGTAAATCACATGGGGACTTCTGTGCATCACATGGGGACTTCTGTAAATCACATAGGGACTTCTGTAAATCACATGGGGACTTCTGTAAATCACATAGGGACTTCTGTGCATCACATAGGGACTTCTGTGCATCACATAGGGACTTCTGTGCATCACATGGGGACTTCTGTGCATCACATAGGGACTTCTGTGCATCACATAGGAACTGTGCATCACATAGGGACTTCTGTGCATCACAACCGCATTACAATAGACTTGTAGCGCTGGTTACAGGAGCAGTGGCGTAACCAGGGGGTGCATGAGGGGGACCTTGCCCTGGGTGGGGGAAGGGGGCACCGTGGATCTGGGCAATGTCGTTCACAGCGGCGGAAGTCCTGCGATCTGGTGAGATGTGTCACAGGACTATTTGCAGCGGCAGGTGCCATTTGGCAGCTCGTGGACCGGAGGCCATTTCAGTTTGCCGCTGACTGTGAGCCATTCATGGCTTGCGGACCGGCAGCCAATAGAAAGCGGCCGCGACGAGCCAATCGCGCAGAGCTGCATCATGGCTGGCTCCGCCCGTGCTGCCAGATGCCACTGGGCAGGAAAATCAGTACGCCGGCGGTGCACAGAGGGTGCAGACATCGCAGGAAGAGCTCCAGTGGCCCTGGAGCTGTCTCAAGACAGAAGAGCCCCAGCGGCGGTGCCACTGGCCAGAACGGGCCAGCGGCAGAAGAATGCAGCTGAGGACAGGTAGACTGTACCATTAATTCCTACCTAGACCACCAGGTTGTCGGGCACTAGGCCCATGGGGTAAGTAGATCTGTGGCACTGATAGGAGGGAGGGCGCCATTTATTCTCTTGCCCTGGGCGCCAAACCCCCTAGTTACGCCCCTGACTGGTAGCCTAGGATTTGCACTTTTCTCGCACTCGTGGCAGTGTACATTCAGATACTGCTGCTTGGCTGGATGCATGGGGGGGCTCAGTCGGTTAGGGTTAAGCACCCCCATGGGAGGGTTAGGGCTAGGTTAAGGGAAGCGGGGGTTAGGGTTAGGCACCCCCGGGGGAAGGTTAGAGTTAGGCACCCCTCCGGGGGACTTAGGTTTAGGCGGCGGGGAAGGGGGGGTTAGGGTTAGGCACTTGGGGGGGAGGTTAGGGTTAGGCACCCCTAAGGAGGGTTAGGGGGTTAGGTTAGTTTATACTTTATACTTACCTTAGGGACGATCGGGATTTCCAGCGCTGTCAGGCTTCCGCTGCCGGACTCAGCTCATCTGTCGGCCTGCCGCTGCCGGGAATCGAACTGCCGGCCATGAGGCAGCCGGGATTCCATACTGATTCCGCTCAGTCATGTCAGTCCCTGGTCTCTCGCCTTTTTTTCCCAGATTAGTGTATTTTACACACAGCTGCACGCGATTACACTAGTGGTGTACAGGTGTGCACATCTTGTGCTGTTATTGCATTAGCAGGGGGTAAGAGATGCAAATAGAGTCAATTATTGAGCTAAAAGGGGCATGGCATGGCTTAGGCCCGTATCCAATTTGAGCTGAGCCGCGATACTTTTTCGCCTCCCGGACTTTTCACCTACATCGCGTGTTTTGTAGGCGGAAAAGTATCGCACGCGTGCCCACTTATCCCCGTATTCAATTCGAAATTAGGCGAAAACGGGACCCAGCGAACTTAAACAAGCGGAAAGTACTGTCAGATTTGGGGAAATCAACCTGACACCCCCCAAAAGATGCTCTGACATGGGGGTTCCCTATGCTACCCCCCGATTTGACTTGCTGAAGGTATTTGGTGTTTTTAAACGGGCTCAATAGCTGCTAAATAGCGTTTTTCTATACGTGATGCAGAATAGGATTCAGGAGTATTTTTTGCAGAAAATAACTTATCCCAGCAAATTTGGGGTACTTGAAAATGGGGGTCAGCATATTTTAAAGTTGCTAAAGTTAAGTTGAAAATATCGTGAAAAATCCACCTGCCGCAAGCACATGCAATGTAAAGAACACCTGGGGCATTCTTGGGGACCCCCCCAGAGTCAAGTTCGCTAGTTTTTAACTTTGTCCCCCAACATTTTTTTTCACCCCCAAATTCAAAGTGATTTTTTTGGGATGTCCTTAAGTGTTTTTTTAAATTTTTTGACACCGTTTACCTTTGGGGGACTGTCCGAAGGCTGCACAGGGGTTCTCACAACGTTGCACCCCAAAACCCCAATTCTGCACTTTTTTCCGCCTGCTATTCATAGGCGAAATTTTTTCGCCTATTACATTGCATTGACTTTCCACCTAGGTGGAAAGTCTTTCAAATTGAATACGGCGATACTTTTCCGCTTGGCGAAATTACGTCATCGGCGAAAAGTTTCAGCCAAAAAAAAAAAGTGAAAATGGCTTTCGCCTCAAATTGAATATGGCCCTTAGTTGCATTTTTCATGCTATGCCACCTATGTTATTTGGATTGAATTGAGGAAAGGGGTATTCTGTATATACAGCACACTATGGTCCTCATTCAGAGGAGGTCGCTAGAAGCGAGTGCATTCTCTGAATGAGGGCGGCTGCTTCACTTTTCTAGTGCGACCTCCTGGTCGCTAGCTAAGCTGTGGGTTACCACCCAAAGCTTTAGTGACCGACCAAGTTGATGATCACGATGGTCAACACCATCGCGACCATCGGGGCTTGTGACGAGACCCTAAGCTTGGGTCTCGGCAACCGCAAGCCCCAGGGAGCTTCCTGCTCTGATCGAGCAGGAAACTCCCCATTGACATCACTGCTGATGTCAGTGCGGCCGCCCACAAAACGGCAAGCGTTCCGTCAGGAACGCCTCCATTTGTGTAGCCACCCCCCCGCCCCGTCTACAAAACGGGGCGAGCTGTCGATCAACATCGACAGCCGCCCCTATTGTAGTGAGCTCCGGAGCGAGAGAAATTCTCTCTCGCTCTGGGGCTTGCGCACGCGCAGTGCAGCCACTGCGCGTGCACAGGGCCTTAACATCGACCCGGTTCCGAGTGCTCAGCGCTTGCGACCGGGTCTGAATGAGACCCTATATGCTAACGCGGAGGATTACAAATTGGCTGTACATCGCTGCGTAATGACTAGGGCTATGTAATGTAAACAATAACAATGTATATTTTCACTTTTTACTAAACACATTGACATTATCACAAACATCAAAGAGGTGGGCGCTAACGCCCACGTGGTTGCGAATTTTGCTGAGCGGCAGCGTAGATAATATGCAAATGTTTGTTTCAACCTTCCCCTTGTGCACTAACGTGCGCCGGACTGTGCAAATCTGCTGATGGTTCCAAACACTCCACCATTAACGTATCCACCACGGATCCTATATGGCGGGCAATTATAAGCATCACTATTTTGATGAGTTGTACCTTTCCTTTAAATACAATGTTTACTTGGACAATATGTTTCTCACGGGCAGCGTCTGAAATACTTGTACATATTGTCTTATATTATTCCTTTCAAGAGGGTTTAATAAACTTGAATTTTTCTAAACCCATTTACAGAAACAACATTTGGGGTTTCATTCCCTGAACTCAACACATTGATATTCAGGAATCCAAGACTTCAGCATTACTTCTATTTAAATAAAATAAAATAAAACAAAAACGCCTGAGGCCAATTTCTGCAGGAATGCTGGAAAAACTCTGCAAATGGCTAAAAAAAAAAAAAATTAATTTGTCCTGTTTTAACCTAATAAAAGCATTTGAACACGTTACACTATAAATGATGGGGGAACTTTGATAGTCCTGCTTGCCTACTATCCCAAAAAGTTTTTTCAAAGTTATCTGGATCTAGGGAGATTGGTCTGCCCTCCCCAAACACGCCCATTACTCTCGTGAATTGGACGGGGATGTGATTAGCACCCTATGACCCAAATTATCAGGGCATTATGTCACGGTGTTAGGGCCGCGATTACGCAACTATCGGTGAAGACGTAGGTAAAAATTTACATATCGCGAGTTCGCGTCTACTGATTTTGGACATTCCCACAAATATTTGTGATAAAAATTAAAATAACAAACTATTTGGATGATGTAACAGTGTAAAAACCTTGTCTGTCCTGAATATATCTTTTTAACCACTTAACGGGCTAATATATTTTTTCCAAAAACCGCTCAGAGCAGCCACCGGGTATAAACAGGGGCAGAGCAGCCGCCGGGTATACACAGGGGCAGAGCAGCCGCCGGGTATACAGAGGGGCAGAGCAGCCACCGGGTATACACAGGGGCAGAGCAGCCGCCGGGTATACACAGGGGCAGAGCAGCCGCCGGGTATACACAGGGGCAGAGCAGCCACCGGGTATACACAGGGGCAGAGCAGCCGCCGGGTATACAGAGGGGCAGAGCAGCCACCGGGTATACACAGGGGCAGAGCAGCCGCCGGGTATACACAGGGGCAGAGCAGCCGCCGGGTATACACAGGGGCAGAGCAGCCACCGGGTATACACAGGGGCAGAGCAGCCGCCGGGTATACAGAGGGGCAGAGCAGCCGCTGGGTATACAGAGGTGCAGAGCAGCCGCCGGGTATACAGAGGGGCAGAGCAGACGCCGGGTATACAGAGGGGCAGAGCAGCCGCCGGGTATACACAGGGGCAGAGCAGCCGCTGGGTATACAGAGGTGCAGAGCAGCCGCCGGGTATACACAGGGGCAGAGCAGCCGCTGGGTATACAGAGGGGCAGAGCAGCCGCCGGGTATACACAGGGGCAGAGCAGCCGCTGGGTATACACAGGGACAGAGCTGAAATCTAAATTGCAGTGTAAGAATAAAGCTGCCCAGCATTTGTGGGCTACATGCAAAAGCAGCCAATAAGTAAATGTATCTGCACCAACTGTAGAGTAACATGGGCCCTCATTCAGAGCCGTACGCTCTGAGCAGAGCGCACGCTCTGAATGAGGGCCGGGCTCCATTTTCATGGAGCGTCCTCCTGGACGCTCGTATAGCTGTGGGTCACCACCCACAGGCTATATGAGCGTGCATTGTGATGGTCGCGATGGTCGAGACCATCGCGACCATCGAATTTGCGAGCCGGAGCCTGCGGTTGAGGTTTTCAACCGCAAGCTCCGGAGTGATGTCAGTGGGCCGGCTTCTGACGGGAGGCGTTCCCTTAGGAACGCCCCCGTCAGGGAGGCACGCCCCCGGCAAGCCCACCAAAGGGGGCGTGCTGTCAATCAACATTGACAGCACGCCCCCTTTGATCGGACACAACGAGCGAAGGACTTTCCTTCGCTCGTCGCGTCTGGCGCATGCGCACGACGGAGCTCCCTCCGTCGTGCGCATGCTCAGTCCATAACATCGACCCACTTGCGAGCGGACAGCCGCTCGCGAGTGGGTCTGAATCAGGCCCATGGTTTGTTCCAGGTACAAAGTTACTTACAGGCTTTGCTACCAACTCACAAACAGCCCCCATACATTTACTGCGTATTCAAATTATTAATTATGGGTATCCTGTATATTTAATAGCCGGCAAGTTGCGGCAGCCGAGAGATGCCATATAGCCGCAGATTTAAAGCGCAATTCTTTAAGAGTCAAAAACCAAGCAGATTTTGCCTTTTAAAAAGTGGGGCTTTAAATCGAGCGTCTAAATCGGTGACATCCCGCGGCTGCCTGCAATACGCAGCCTATTAGATATACCCCATGGGCCATATTCAATTAGAGGCGAAAAGTCCGAACTCAGACTTTTCGCCATCATCACCATTTTTCCTGGGGATAAAGTATCGGACGTGTGCCCGCGTATCCCCGTATTCAGTTAGGATTCGGCAAAAACGGGACCGGGCTTTAAGGTAAGTAGCAAAAAATCCTGTCACTTTTTGGGGTAATCAGCCTGTCACCCCCCAAAAGATGGTCTGACATGGGGGATCACTATGGGTACCCCTGAATTGGCCTGCTGAAGGTAATTGGGGTTTTTAAACGGTGTCGGCAGGTGCATTTATGCGTGTTTGAATAAGTGGTGAAGAATAGCATTTAGCAACATTTTTTTTTTAAATAACTAGTCCCATCAAATTTGGGGTACATGAAAATGGGTGCAAGCATATTTTGAAGTCCCTAAAGTGAACTTAATAAATTCTTCAAAAATCCACCTGCCACAACCAACCACATTCTAGAAAACACCTGCCGCATACTTGGGGACCCCCCTCTGAGTCAATTTCGCTAGTTTTTAAATTTGTCCACCAACTTTTTTCTTTCGCCACCAAAACGAAACCACTTTTTTTGGGGTGTCCTATACTAATTTTTAAAAAATGTTTTGACACAGATAACTTTTAGGGGACATTCCAAGGGCTGCAGGGTACTTTTTAAAGTCTGCACCCCAAAACCCCAATTCTGCACTTTTTTTCTCCACCTATTCTATAGTGAAAACTTATCCCCGTTTTTTTAACAAAGACTTTTCGCACCTGCGAAAAGTCTTTGAAATTGAATATGAGGAAAAGTGAAACTGGCGAAAATGACGTAATCGGCGATAAATTATCGCCGATAACTGACTTTTCGCTTCTAATTGAATATGGCCCAAAGTGTCTTTCCCCGCTGTACACGTATTACCTGGTGTGCGATTTATTATAAAACGATTCATCTCTCCTGGTGCTGAGTGATATCGTCTCTGCGCATCTGTGGGGAGGCGGATTTGATATTTCACAGCTGCAGAGGTCAGTAATACCCCAGATAATTGTTCCCTCTGAAGCAATACGTGACCTTTGTCGAACGCTGATTGTTGTGGCCCGAGAGATAAACACCTACAGGTGTAACAGCCGCGTTCTCTGGGAATTCATCACCGCGCAGCTCTACACTGTTGTATCTTTCATTACTCCGAGCCCTGATAAATTGCAGCCGTGCTACAGGGTCTCGATGATTTCTGCTCCTGTGTATTAGGTGCCACAGTTGGCTTTATAGATTGGACCTGTTATAAATGCACTTGACAGTGATAACTTGTATGACAAATACAAGCGACTCTTTGAAAGGATGGGCTAATTGAAGTTGACATTTCATTAGGCAATTAGGCAGAACATGGCAGGTGATGGAAGATGCAGCCTCCGAATATCTCAGCGTCTTCCTGTGTCCAAGTGCCAACTCCATGCTCATAGATAACAGACAGTGTGGGCACAGGCCTCGGTGCTATGCCAGCTAGCTGGAGGATCTAAGGGGGTCATTCAGACCCGCTCAAGAGCGGCAGGACGCTCGCAAGCGGGTCGATGTTCCCCACTGCGCATGTGCACGACGGAGGGAGCTCCGTCGTGTGCATGCGTGAGACCCGGCGAGCGACGGGCTCACCATCGCTCCGGGTCTCGCACCAAAGGGGGCGTGCTGTCGATGTTGATTGACAGCACGCCCCCTTTGGTGGGCGTGCCGGGGGCGTGCCTGCCAGACGGAGGCACTCCCATGGGAACGCCTACCGTCTCAAGCCGGACCCACTGACATCACTAGTGATGTCAGTGGGAGTGATTTTGGCTCTGATAGAGCCAAAATCACTCCAGGGCTTGTGGCAGCGAGACCCTACCGCAGGGTCTCCATCGCAAGCCCGATGGTCGCGATGGTCAAGACCATCGCGACCATCATCGTGGACACTCGCTATAGCTGTGGGTGGTAACCCACAGCTATGCGAGCGTCCATGAGGATGCTCCAAAAAAAGGTAGGAGGGCCCTGATTCAGAGCGAGCGCTCTGGTCAGAGCGTTCAGCTCTGAATCAGGCCCTAAATACTGTGCTATAGGGAGGCTTCAGTTGTCCATCCTGGTGACTTCTCCATCGATGTAAATGTCCATTGATCAGAATGTTAATGGTGAGAATGGAATTTATTTTCCTCTGTCAGTGGTTCTCATCTTGAGTGCTTAAGTACCCCCAACAGGTCATGTTTTCTGGATTTCTCTAATCATTCACAGGTGAGTTTATCTATGTCGGTCAGTAATTATCGCACCTATTTTCACAAAAAGATATATTAAAACATGGAGTTGAGGAGCACTGCCCTAATTCACCCAATAAGCTCATGTCCCACATTACAATTTTAACCGATAATGGTTGTAATTGTCGCCACCAACAGGCCCGGCGACAAGGGGAGGACTAAGGGGACACCCGTACTGGGCCCCGAGGTCTGGACGGGCAAAAGAGGGTGCCGCGGCCTGCGAACTTTGGGCCTGATTCAGAACTGTTCACTATATGAGTGTGCTGGCAAGCGGCCCGATGTTCTGCCTACGTGCATGCGCACGCTTCGTTCTATGCTTGCGCGAACTACTCTCTGCGATTGCAACCCTCTCGTTCATCCAGCAAAGACAGCCCAGTGTAATGAGTGACAGGAGAGGCCGTTTGTGGGTAGTAACAGGGGCAGGACACTAATAACGGGGGAGTGGAGATGGGAACGCAGGCGTGCCTGAGTGTTTCAACGCCGTTTTAGAGGCGTGCATAATTAACAGGCAGCGTCATAGTACACGTCACATGCCTGTTTTTTACACTGATTTCCTCGCAATGCTTGCGGTAGCGTAAAGCTACCTCAAGCGCTGCATTCACATCCGATGGTGCTCGATGTACCAATGTTTTAATACGCTTCCTGGAGATGACGTGTTGCTGGTGGGCGGCTCTGCCTGTGCGATTGGGCGTACGCATACACAAACTGGCCGCTCGCTAAGACATGGTGGGCGTGCTTATGTCTTGGCGAGCGTTTGCTTCCCGGGGCATCACATTGACAAATTTGCATACGCATCCAGCGAGCGTACGCAGATAGCGAACGGGTCTGAATCAGGCCCTTTGTTCCAGCCGATGGTCCGCAGCCACCGGGTCCCATAGCCACAGCGCAGAGTCCCTTGTAGCCTGACCCAGGCAGCGCTGGGCTTTTTCAGGTGGCTCAGCTGCAGCCCGGGCCTTACTTTTAAGTAAGCAACGCGGTGGCGTGATGTCATAGGTCATGTCGCTGCACGTCAGGTAGGCTACACCGCTGCGGTGTTGAGGGGATGGAAAGGTATATTTCCACTTCAGTTTCTGTACCTGGAAGTGACGTGCAGTGAGGGCGGAAATGCAGTTCCATGCCCATACCGTCCACCAAAAAAGAGAAACTTGGTCCCTCGCGGGCTTGCTCACTACGCTTCGGGCTCGGTGGCTTGCTTCGCTCGCCACAAGATTATACTCCCCCTCTATGCCCATGTGGATAGTAGGGAATGACGTTGGACAGTAACTGATGACGTCAGGGTACAAAAACTGAAGGGGTCTATCCACTTCCTTAAGGGGATAGGGGATGGTAGAGGAATAGGGGCTGGGGCAGGGGAACATGATGGGTGCTGCGGACGGAAGAAGGTGAAAGGGGCATCAGAAGCTGATACGGACTGGGGACAGAGGAAGCTGATGGGGACTGGGAACGGAGGAAGGTGAAGGTGGAAGATTAAGGGATCAGAGGAAGGTGATAGGGGCTGGAGACAGAGAAAGGTGATGGGGGCTAGGTAGTGGCGTATCTATAATGGGTGCACTGTGTGCGGGGCACACGGGATCCCGGGTCCAGGGAGGTCCCGCACCGCACCCATATTATTTTAAGCTTACCTGTCCGTGGTCCCGCGGCGGATGTCAGCGCTGCTAAGAACACCAGAAAATGGCCGCCGCGGCCATTTTCCAGTGTTCTGCGCATGCACAGTAGACTCCGGGCACACTCTAGTGCCCGGAGTCTACTAATGCTCCGATGGCTGGCCAGCCGCATCAGTCGGCTGCCGGCCACCGGTAAGAGAGGAGGGGGCCCCGCACGGGGAGTGCACACGGGCCCCCTCCTCTCTTAAAACGCCCCTGGGGCTAGGGATGGAGGAAGGTGAAGGGGGCAGCGGAAGGTGATAGGGGTTGGGACAGAAGGTGATGGGGCTTCTGGGCTGAGGATGGTGATGAGAGACTGAATTTGAGGAAGGTGAGGAGGGGCTGAGGACTGAGGATGGCTGCAGACACCATCCCTCCTACCCCTGAGGCATCCACAGCACTGTCATCAAGAAGACCATGGAAGAGACGGCAGAGAAGAACTACAGCTGCATCATCAGTGACAGAGAGACGGTGTGGTAAGTCATAGTGTATTATTACTTTATGTAAAGGCTGGCATAGCTTTCAGTTACCATCCTCATGCATCATATATCACACATGCAGGGGAGGGTTGGGTGGGATCGGGGGTGGTGGTGAGAAGGTGGGACCCCCAGAGACATCAGTGTAACGGGCCCCGAGATTTCTGTTGCCGGACCTGGCCACCAATATATGCCATACATACTGTACATACACCTATACACCTATGCATAGGAGAGCACAAGCCACCATAGCTTCAATATTGCTACTGTTCTATGCAGTGGCCCTATACAACAGAAGTTACTATTTGGTCAGTGGGCTCTGACGGTCATAGTAATAGCTCCACATTAGCTCTGCATTTTATACGTATAACTCATGTTTGGTGGGAGACTAACAAGTGTATCAGAATAATGGGACTCATACAGTACAAAGGGAAAGAAACAGGTGTAATGAAGGTATCATGGAGATGTCTGTGGCCTGGTCTTAAGTGCCCAAAGGTTATACCGTTTGAGTATTGTTCTGGACAATAAAGGTTATCTCAAAGTAACTGTCTTAAGGGCCTATTTATCATGACATATTTGTGGCATATTCTCCAAAAACACCCGTTAAGTATCCCCCAGATATATTATGGAGGGATCACCAGAGATCTCTCCAACATCTACTGAGGTCCTTCCATTTACCACAGCAGCCGCAACCCCGTAGGTTTCTCTGGGGGGTGCCATGCTGTCAGATTTAACAGTGCATCCCGAAAGTATTCACAGCGCTTCACTTTTTCCACATTTTGTTATGTTACAGCCTAATTATAAAATACCCCATAATGACAACGTGTAAAAAGTTTTCCTTGAGATTTTTGCAAATTTAATAAAAAAATAAAGATAAATAATAAATCACACATGCATAAGTATTCACAGCCTTTGCTCAATATTTTGTTGATGCACCTTTGGCAGCAATTACAGCCTGAAGTCTTTTTGAATATGATCCCACGAGCTTGGCACACCTATCTTTGGGCAGTTTCGCCCATTCCTCTTTGCAGCACCTCTCAAGCTCTATCAGGTTGGATGAGAAGCGTCGGTGCACAGCCATTTTCAGATCTCTCCAGAGATGTTCAATTGGATTCAAGTCTGGGCTCTGGCTGGGCCAATCAAGGACATTCACAGAGTTGTCCTGAAGCCACTCCTTTGATATCTTGGCTGTGTGCATAGGGTCGTTGTCCTGCTGAAAGATGAACCGTCGCCACAGTCTGAGGTCAAGAGCGCTCTGGAGCAGGTTTCATCCAGGATGTCTCTGTACATTGCTGCATTCATCTTTTCCTCTATCCTGACTAATCTCCCAGTTCCTGCCGCTGAAAAACATCCCCACAGCATGATTCTGCCACCACCATGCTTCACTGTAGGGATGGTATTGGCCTGATGATGAGCGGTGCCTGGTTTCCTTCAAACATATCGCCTGGCATTAACGCCAAAGAGTTCAATCTTTGTCACATCAGACCAGAGAATTTTGTTTCTCATGGTCTGAGAGTCCTTCAGGTGCATTTTGGCAAACTCCAGGCAGGCTGCCATGTGCTTTTTACTAAGGAGTGGCTTCCGTCTGGCCACTCTACCATACAGACGTACTGTAATTGGTGGACTGCTGCAGAGATGGTTATCCTTCTGGAAAGTTCTCCTCTCTCCACAGAGGAATGCTGTAGCTCTGACATAATGACCATCGGGTTCTTGGTCACCTCCCTGACTAGGGCCCTTCTTCCCCGATTGCTCAGTTTAGACGGCCGGCCAACTCTAGGAAGAGTCCTGGTGGTTCTGAACTTCTTCCATTTACGGATGGAGGCCACTGAGCTCATTGGGACCTTCAAAGAAGCAGATATTTTTCTGTACCCTTCCCCAGATTTGTGCCTAGAGACAATCCTGTCTCGGAGGTCTACAGACAATTCCTTGGACTTCATGCTTGGTTTGTGCTCTGACATGCACTGTCAAGTGTGGGACCTTATATAGACAGGTGTATGCCTTTCAAAATCATGTCCAATCAGCTGAATTTACCACAGGTGGACTCCAATTAAGCTGTAGGAACATCTCAAGGATGATCAGTGGAAACAGGAGCTCAATTTTGAGCTTCATGACAAAGGGTGTGAATACTTATGTACATGTCATTTCTTAGTTTTTTTTATTTTTATTAAATTTGCAAAAATCTCAAAAAAACTTTTTACACGTTGTCATTATGGGGTATTGTGTGTAGAATTTTGAGGACAAAAATCAATTTATTCCATTTTGGAATAAGGCTGTAACATAACAAAACGTGCAAAAAGTGAAGCATTGTGAATACTTTCCACATGCACTGTACCAAGATCCGGAATGCGAAGCATTCCAGAATGTGGTCCCACCGGCAAACGCCTCTCCGGCACTGTCTGCGGGGAATCGGTATTAAATACCGCCGGCCGCATGGCAGCGCCTGGCCGACAAAAGCAGAGTTCCCGGCAGCGGAAGCTCGACAGCGCTGGAAAATCCCGATTGTCGCTAAGGTAAGTATAAACTAACCTAACATAACCCCCTAACCCTAACACTCCTTAGAGGTGCCTAACCCTAACCCCCCCTTCCCCGCTGCCTAAACCTAACCCTCCCGGGGGGGGTGCCTAACCCTAAGTCCCCCCCGGGTGCCCTAAACCTAACCCTCCCCCCCGCAACTGTCTGCTCGTGGCGCCCGGCACCCCTTCGATCGGGATGCCGAGCGCCTGTATCCCGGCGTCGGGGAAATTACAGGCGTCTAGATATAGACGTCCAGCATTTCACCCTCGCCGGGATATGACAGTCAGGAAGCCGGCTGTCGGTATTAAGGCAGCCGGTTTCTCGTTTGTATACTGTCTGCAGGCCGCGCATGCGCAGGACCCCGGGTTGGGGTTAAGAAGCTGCTGATGTGGTCACTTCACTCTGAGCACAACACGGCGACGGGCTCCTTGCAATGCGATCATGGGCGCTAATATCACGACCAGATCGCATTGAGGACCTCATTCAGAGCCACTCACAAAAAGCGAGTGCTCGCTCTGAATGAGGGCGGCGGCTTTTTTTTTTTTTAGCCGGCCTCCTGGCCACTCGCTAAGCTGTGGGTGACCACCCCCAGCTTTTGTGAGCGGCCAGGTGATGGTCGCGATGGTCGCGACCATCGGGCTTGCAACGAGACTCTTGTGGTACGGTCTCGTCTAATAGAGCAGGAAGCTCACTACTGACATCACGAATGATGTCAGTAGGGCCGCCCTCAAACGCCTAACCCTCCCGACCCGCCTACAAAACGGGGCGTAAGAAAGACGCCCTGTGGTTGAATGATGTAAATACTGCGATACCACCTTATTGGTGCCAAGAGCAGAGTCCAGAAAGGAAAGTTGTATGTCACAGTCTCTGCTGCTCCGTCTGATGCCAGCGATTTGTATAAATTATTTTATGTTCAGATCCCATCTGTTGTACGGAGCAATGTTTTGACTTGTTGCCTGTGACACATAAACGGTGATGATCTCATAACATCCAACATTTCATATGGCCAAAGAAAATGAACTCTGGAGCAGGCATCTTGGTAGACTTTCAAACAGTAATGATCAGAAAGGACAGTTCAGGATAGACAGCAAGAAAGACACCACCACACGAGGCCCTGTCATAATACAAAAGGTGGGAACTGTTATACCCTTGGGAAACAGACTTGCGCTCTAAGGAACACATTGTGGTTTTTATATAACCCAGAAAATAAAGAAAAGTTGGGAAGTAAAGAGAGACTGGAGGATCATTGCCAATGCCCAGTGCTCACTTCACTGCTACAGTATAGATGTCCCTATAGGCAAGCATTAAGGTTCTCAAGAGCAAGCTGAGGGCCTGATTCAGAACCGCTCGCAAGCGGGTCGATTGATAGGCAGTGCGCATGCGCGGCGTGTGCAAGCCCCGGAGCTCGCATCCAAAAGGGGCGGCTGTCGATGTTGATCGACAGCTCGCCCCGTTTGGTAGGCGGGTCGGGAAAGGGGGTGTGGCTTGCCAAACGGAGGCGTTCCCGAAGGAACGCCTGCCGTTTGGGGGCGGCCCCACTGACATCACCAGTGATGTCAGTGGTGAGCTTCCAGGTTCTGTTAGAGTCAGAAGCTCACAGGGGCTTGTGGGAACGAGACACTACCACAAGGGACTCGTCGCAAGCCCGAAGGTCGCGATGGTCGCTCGCAAAAGCTGTGGGTGGTCACCCACAGCTATGTGAGCGGCCAGGAGGCCGGATTTAAAAAAAACATGCGGCCGCCCTGATTCAGAGCGAGCGCACGCTTTTTTTGTGCGGCTCTGAATCAGGCCCAGAGAGTACCAATGCATGCCCCATCTCGTGAGCCAACAGGAGCACCCGGGCATCAGCAGGAACAGGTCTATGAGTGAATGTTAAGGATGGAGGAGGTAATTATGAGGAGGCAATTACATGCCAATTCCGCAGCAGCAGTCACAATACCCAAATAAGCAGCGGGACGGCAGAACTAGACTTTTTGGCTGCCCCCTCCAGGTCGGCCCAGCCGGGGGCATGGCAGCAGCAATGGTGGGCGGTGCGGGGGCATGATCGCAGCCCCGTCCTCGCCATACAATATCGAGATTTCCGGCAGTGTAACGCAGAGGGGGCGGGGCTACGATGAAGCGATTCAGCGTGAATTGTGCATCAAACCCCTCTGGACCCCTCACTTTCGACAGGTAAGTGCTGGGGGTTGAGGGGGGGGGAATGGGTATGAAATACCGCCGGCAGCATGGCCGGCGGTTCAATTCCCGTCAGCGGCAGCCCGACAAAAGCAGAGTTAGAAGCAGCGGAAGCCCGACAGCGCTGGAAACCCGATCATGGATAGGTGAGTATATGCTAACCTAACCTAACCCCCCTAACCCTAACCCTCCTTAGGGGTGCCTAACCCTAACTTCCCCTCCAAGTGCCTAACCCTAATCCCCCTCTAAGTGCCTAACCCTAACCAACCCCTTCCCCGCTGCCTAAACCTAAGTCCCCCGGGGGGGGTGCCTAACCCTAAGCCCCCCCCGGGGGTGCCTAACCCTAACCCTCCCTTCCCCTAGCCTAGCCTAACCCTAATCCTCCCGGGGGAGTGTCTAACCCTAAGTCCCCCCCGGGAGCACTAAACTTAACCCTCCCCCCCGCGGCTGTCCGCTCGCGACGCCCGGCATCACTACGATCGGGATGCCGGGCGCCGGTCTCCCGGCATCGGGGAAATGCGGGCGTCTACATCTAGACGCCCGGCATTTCACCCTTGCTGGGAAATGACAATCGGGAAGCCGACTGCCGGTATTTAGGCAGTCGGCTTCCCGATTGCTTCCCGCGGGGGGAAGAGGATCTTTGATCAGGGTCAAAATCACTAAGCAACAATAACAATAATTTACTTTTTTTTCTGGTTTTTGGAACTTTCTATATAACAGGTCTCTGGATAAGAGATCCGCTAAAGCTGGCCACACATCTAAAGATTATCTGTCCAACCAGCCAACTAGTTGATTGGTTGGAATGAAAATCTGGTAAGGTATGAAAGCAAATGACGATCAGCAACTTGCTCCCAAACGGCGGAAAATGGACAAAAACTGTTGTTTGAACAAATTGTTTGGATCGAACATTTAACAAACTTGTCTGACGACCATCTTCATCTGTTTTCTGGCATTTAGGAGCAAATTGCTGATCATCATTTACTCCCATACGTTACCAGATTTTCATTCCAACCAATCAACTAGTTGGCTGGTTGGTTGAAAGTTGGTCTAGTGTGTGGCCAGCTTAACTCTACACAGTCTCTAGAATATTATTACCGACATCTCAGTCATTATCTCTTAAGTAAAGCAGCAACCTGAGCACTAACGGGACTTTCTTACCTACGTATCCCATCAGACAGCCAGAATATAAATATATAATAAATGCCCTAGGCTCTTACTGGACCTTATGACTCATAATAGCCTTAATAAACAGGGAGATAAATGATACAGGTCTGCATAAAACATGGGCCACCGCAGCTGGGGCAAAATACATAAACTTAATGTATGCGAGGAAAGCGATCAATAATTATGACAGATGGATAGATGCTTTCAGCAAATCGAATAAGACATATCCATTGATTAATGAGGCTATTATTGGATAATTTAACCAATAAAGAGATCAATTCTACACAGTTAATGCAAAAGTTAGCGTAAAGAGGACTCAGCACATTTATCCACAAATATGTATCATACGTAGAGAAGGTAATCACTTGTTTTTCTTACGGTGCATACACACGGTCCAACTTTGCAGGACGATATGAACGATAACGATATCGTTTATCGTTATATAGTTCATATCGTTGACTTTTTTTGTATTGAACGACCAACGATGCGCGTGGCTGTATGGACAATAACGATATCTGAGGTCGACCAAACAGGCAGGCCAAATTGTTCGATTTCATTATTTAAATACCGTCCAATATCGTTCATCGTTCATGAAATTGTTCATGATCGTTGGTGAAATCGTTCAACGATAACATTCATTTTTAAAGTAGGAAAAATCGTTCAACTATATCGATGATTAGAGTCCAAAATAAATTTTCATTCAGCAACAGAAGCATCTTGTGGGTGTCCGATAAATTCATATAGTAAGTTGTTATCACAGCCAGGAGTGACCAGGACCTCTGAATGAATATCCCTGGCTTGGCGTTCCAGTAAGGATTCCCAACCTTTTAAATATTTTTATTGACAGTATAAATAGTATCGTGATATATTCTGGACCTGAAGCATTTTCGTGATATCACCCTGCGCACAAAAATGGGCGCAAGTATTCACACCTACGCAGCTTTGCATTATTCTGGCACTTAGGTTGGGTACACATCAGTGACGTGCGGTGAGGTAAATGGCTGGGGAGACACCGGCAGTGATGTGTGGTGAGGTAAATGGCTGGGGAGACACTGGCAGTGACGTGGGGTGAGGTAAATGGCTGGGAAGACACTGGCAGGGATGTGTGGTGAGGTAAGTGGCTGGGGAGGCACCAGCAGTGACGTGGGGTGAGGTAAATGGCTGGGGAGGCACTGACAGGGACGTGCGGTGAGGTAAATGGCTGAGAAGACACTGGCAGTGACGTGCGGTGAGGTAAATGGCTGGGGAGGCACTGGCAGTGACGTGCAGTGAGGTAAATGGCTGGGGAGGCACTTGCAGTGACGTGTGGTGAGGTAAATGGCTGGGGAGGCACTGGCAGTGACGTGCGGTGAGGTAAATGGCTGGGGAGGCACTGGCAGTGACGTGCAGTGAGGTAAATGGCTGGGGAGGCACTGGCAGTGATGTGTGGTGAGGTAAATGGCTGGGGAGGCACTAGCAGTGACGTGCGATGAGGTAAATGGCTAGGGAGGCACTGGCAGTGACGTGCGGTGAGATAAATGGCTGGGGAGACACTGGCAAGGACGTGCGGTGAGGTAAATGGCTGGGGAGACACTGGCAGGGACGTGTGGTGAGATAAATGGCTGGGGAGACACTGGCATTGATGTGCGGTGAGGTAAATGGCTGGGGAGACACTGGCAGGGACGTGTGGTGAAGTAAATGGCTGGGGAGGCACCGGCAGTGACGTGTGGTGAAGTAAATGGCTGGGGAGGCACTGGCAGTGATGTGCGGTGAGGTAAATGGCTGGGGAGGCACTGGCAGTGAGGTGCGGTGAGGTAAATGGCTGGGGAGGCACTGGCAGTGATGTGCGGTGAGGTAAATGGCTGGGGAGGCACTGGCAGTGACGTGGGGTGAGGTAAATGGCTGGGGAGGCACTGGCAGGGACGTGCGGTGAGGTAAATGGCTGGGGAGACACTGGCAGTGACATGGGGTGAGGTAAATGGCTGGGGAGGCACTGAC
The DNA here is from genome assembly GCA_031769625.1 of Taudactylus pleione. NCBI lineage: Eukaryota > Metazoa > Chordata > Amphibia > Anura > Myobatrachidae > Taudactylus > Taudactylus pleione. The sequence continues at coordinate 1,026,015 of JAUIMM010000962.1, read as the reverse complement.
AGGGACGTGCGGTGAGGTAAATGGCTGAGAAGACACTGGCAGTGACGTGCGGTGAGGTAAATGGCTGGGGAGGCACTGGCAGTGACGTGCAGTGAGGTAAATGGCTGGGGAGGCAATGGCAGTGATGTGTGGTGAGGTAAATGGCTGGGGAGGCACCGGCCGTGATGTGTGGTGAGGTAAATGGCTGGGGAGGCACTAGCAGTGACGTGCGATGAGGTAAATGGCTGGGGAGACACTGGCAAGGACGTGCGGTGAGGTAAATGGCTGGGGAGACACTGGCAGGGACGTGCGGTGAGGTAAAAGGCTGGGGAGACACTGGCAGGTACGTGTGGTGAAGTAAATGGCTAGGGAGGCACTGGCAGTGACATGGGGTGAGGTAAATGGCTGGGGAGGCACTGACAGGGACGTGCGGTGAGGTAAATGGCTGAGAAGACACTGGCAGGGACGTGCGGTGAGGTAAATGGCTGGGGAGGCACTGGCAGTGACGTGCAGTGAGGTAAATGGCTGGGGAGGCACCGGCAGTGATGTGTGGTGAGGTAAATGGCTGGGGAGACACTGGCAAGGACGTGTGGTGAGGTAAATGGCTGGGGAGACACTGGCAGGGACGTGTGGTGAAGTAAATGGCTGGGGAGACACTGGCAGGCACGTGCGGTGAGGTAAATGGCTGGGGAGACACTGGCAGTGATGTGTGGTGAGGTAAATGGCTGGGGAGGCACCGGCAGTGATGTGTGGTGAGGTAAATGGCTGGGGAGGCACTAGCAGTGACGTGCGATGAGGTAAATGGCTAGGGAGGCACTGGCAGTGACGTGCGGTGAGATAAATGGCTGGGGAGACACTGGCAAGGACGTGCGGTGAGGTAAATGGCTGGGGAGACACTGGCAGGGACGTGTGGTGAGATAAATGGCTGGGGAGACACTGGCATTGATGTGCGGTGAGGTAAATGGCTGGGGAGACACTGGCAGGGACGTGTGGTGAAGTAAATGGCTGGGGAGGCACCGGCAGTGACGTGTGGTGAAGTAAATGGCTGGGGAGGCACTGGCAGTGACGTGCGGTGAGGTAAATGGCTGGGGAGGCACTGGCAGTGAGGTGCGGTGAGGTAAATGGCTGGGGAGGCACTGGCAGTGATGTGCGGTGAGGTAAATGGCTGGGGAGGCACTGGCAGTGACATGGGGTGAGGTAAATGGCTGGGGAGGCACTGACAGGGACGTGCGGTGAGGTAAATGGCTGAGAAGACACTGGCAGTGACGTGTGGTGAGGTAAATGGCTGGGGAGGCACTGGCAGTGACGTGCAGTGAGGTAAATGGCTGGGGAGGCAATGGCAGTGATGTGTGGTGAGGTAAATGGCTGGGGAGGCACCGGCCGTGATGTGTGGTTAGGTAAATGGCTCGGGAGGCACTAGCAGTGACGTGCGATGAGGTAAATGGCTGGGGAGACACTGGCAAGGACGTGTGGTGAGGTAAATGGCTGGGGAGACACTGGCAGGGACGTGCGGTGAGGTAAATGGCTGGGGAGACACTGGCAGGGACGTGTGGTGAAGTAAATGGCTGGGGAGGCACTGGCAATGACATGGGGTGAGGTAAATGGCTGGGGAGACACTGGCAAGGACGTGTGGTGAGGTCAATGGCTGGGGAGACACTGGCAGAGACGTGTGGTGAAGTAAATGGCTGGGGAGACACTGGCAGGCATGTGCGGTGAGGTAAATGGCTGGGGAGACACTGGCAGTGATGTGTGGTGAGGTAAATGGCTGGGGAGACACTGGCAAGGACGTGTGGTGAAGTAAATGACTGGGAAGGCACTGACAGGGACGTGCGGTGAGGTAAATGGCTGGAGAGACACTGGCAGTGACGTGGGGTGAGGTAAATGGCTGGGGAGGCACTGGCAGGGACATGCGGTGAGGTAAATGGCTGGGGAGACACTGGCAGGGACATGCGGTGAGGTAAATGGCTGGGGAGGCACTGGCAGGGACGTGCAGTGAGGTAAATGGCTGGGGAGACACTGGCAATGACATGCAATGAGGTAAATGGCTGGGGAGGCACTGGCAGGGACGTGCGGTGAGGTAAATGGCTGGGGAGACACTGGCAGGGACGTGTGGTGAGGTAAATGGCTGGGGAGGCACTGGCAGTGACATGGGGTGAGGTAAATGGCTGGGGAGACACTGGCAGGGACGTGCGGTGAGGTAAATGGCTGGGGAGGCACTGGCAGGGACGTGCGATGAGGTAAATGGCTGGGGAGGCACTGGCAGGGACGTGCGATGAGGTAAATGGCTGGGGAGGCACTGGTTAGTACCAGAGCCAGATTTAAGCATACATATGTGAACCTGAGAGTACATGTGGGCATTATACAAAGGTGCAGCCATATATAGTGCTGGAAATTTGATCAGGGATGTGTGGAAACGGTAGACAGGGGAGGCAGTGACAGGGGGAGGCAGTGACAGGGGAGGCAGTGACAGGGGGGAGGCAGTGACAGGGGGGAGGCAGTGACAGGGAGGAGGCAGTGACAGGGGGAGGCAGTGACAGGGGGAGGCAGTGACAGGGGGAGGCAGTGACAGGGGGAGGCAGTGACAGGGGGAGGCAGTGACAAGGGGAGGCAATGACAGGGGGAGGCAGTGACAGGGGGAGGCAGTGACAGGGGAGACAGTGACTGGGGAGGCAGTGATGGGGGAGGCAGTGACGGGGGGAGGCAGTGACAGGGGAGACAGTGACAGGGGGAGGCAGTGACAGGGGGAGGCAGACGGGGGGAGGCAGTGACAGGGGGAGGCAGTGCCTCACCTTCCGTACACTTTTTACTCCAGAGCTTTGACTATAAAAATTATTAGAATAATACAAAGAAGATATTTATAATATTTTCTTTCATTTTTTCTTATGGTTTTTACATTCAAAACTAAGGGGCATACCTAAGTATGACAGGAAAGACTTTGCCTCACCTCACCTTGGGTTCCTGTCTGTAGATAGACAGTAATTAGTTAGACAATGTCTAGGTAGACACCAGATGTTAGACAGTCAATAGATCGACAGGTACTAAAGGTCGACATGTAAGAAGGACGACAGATACAAATAGTCGACATGGGCAAAAGGTCAATGCAAAAATGGTCAACACATGATTGATATTTACAAAAATTTTATTTTAGGGTTAGGCACTTACTGGAGGGTTAGGCACTAGAAGGGACAGTTAGGGTCAGGCACCAAGGGTAGGGTTAGGGTGAAGAATAGGGATAGAAAAAAAAATGTGTCGCCCATTTTTGTGTTGACCTTTTCACCATGTCGGTAATTTGAACCTGTCGACCTTCTTACATGCCGACCTTTAGTGTGTCGACTTTGTGTCCCTGTCGACCTTTTGTCACTGTCGATCTATTGTCTGTCTAAAGGGACCTATCCATTTGCCGACTTTCTGCACAATGCGACCAAAACCAGGAGGTTTTGGTCGGAAGGTGCAGAAAGTCTGCAAGTGTATACCCGCCAAGGACCAGCGATGTGTGTGCACGCTGGGTCCTTGCCAACCCCGACTATCTATCGAACATGCCGGTCAACCTGACGACGGTCGTCAGGTTCCACATGTTAATAGATAGGGAGGTTGGGCTCCTGCACTGAAGACGTTCAGGGCGGTGCCCGCACCTCACCGACATGAAAGTCTGAACGCTGGACGCTCAAGACACTTTCATGGCGTTAAATGAATAGGCCCCTTAACATCTGGTGTCTACCTAGACATTGTCTATCTAATTACTGTCTATCTCTTATACCGCAACATCTGACCGCACATCACTGGTACACTTTAGACGATATATCGTCCGATATATCATTTTGAGGCAGATCGGAATGATATATCGGGCACATAGTCTAATGTGTACCAGCGATTGCGCGCTCCAACGGTCGTCAGTATTGTTATGTGAATGGCCATACTGCACAACCAATCACACAATATCGCATGCGGGACAATGTAGATTAAAGAAGGACGGAACGCCTCTGGGGGTGCTGCCTATTTTGTCAGTACCGGGCCCCACAATTTCTGATGGCAGCCCTGTGGGGGAGGGAGGGGGCATTCTAATGTAAGTGGAGTACAGTAAGGGAGGAAGTTGTATTATTTGCAGGTGAATGTGCCATCAGCATCAGGCTTGTGATTGGCTGTTTGATATTCATTGTTACATTTAATGATACATCGATGAGAGCGAATGAGCAAATTTGTTTTTCTCCTAGGAGTGATGGGGAGTTGTATCGGATGTATTTGAGAATTACTTTAAGTTCTATTGATGCATAATGAGTCCTTGTCTCTGATAAGAGAGGATTTTGCTGATTTTGTACAGACCGTCAGTAAATTGCTGATAGTTCTGCCGTCTCTTCACCAGGGACTCGCGCGTAGTGGGATGTGCCAGTATCCGGGAAGCGACAATGAATGGATTGAAGTGGAGAGAAGGGTGTCGGGGAGGTGAGACGTGAGGAGCTGGCAGTAGTGGAGATGAGGGACAGCAATGTGAGAGGGAATAAGGGCTTTGGTAGCGTCCCTGGGAAGGTGGAAGTGGCATCATTAATATACTATTACAGAGGGGAAAGGCTCAATATACATATTTATTTATACAGCATGGAGAGTAAATTACTGACACAGCATCTACAATACAGCAGGACAGGACAGGGACAGGGATTATCTACAGCAGGACAGGACAGGGACAGGGATCATCTACAATACAGAAGGACAGGACAGGGACAGGGATCATCTACAATACAGCAGGACAGGACAGGGACAGGGATCATCTACAATACAGCAGGACAGGACAGGGACAGGGATCATCTACAATACAGCAGGACAGGACAGGGACAGGGATCATCTACAGCAGGACAGGACAGGGACAGGGATCATCTACAATACAGCAGGACAATACAGGGACAGGGATCATCTACAATACAGCAGGACAGGACAGGGACAGGGATCATCTACAATACAGCAGGACAGGACAGGGACAGGGATCATCTACAATACAGAAGGACAGGACAGGGACAGGGATCATCTACAATACAGCAGGATAGGACAGGGACAAGGATCATCTACTTTTAAAAAACAAATACACAAAAAAAGTAAACCCAGTGACATTAACATTGTAATATACAAAAAATGTGGAGCTGTAATTGAAATTGGAGAACGTTGTGATCTATGGGACGGATGAGGGTTTCTTACAAAGATGTAGGATGTGCAGCTGCACACTTATAAGCTACTGTATGTATATATATATATATATATATATATATATATTCTGTACAAATATTTGTGATACAGGTAAATCACAGCAGTGGTTTTTTTTTTAACACCACGATTAGCAACGATTAAAAAAAAAAAGTCACGTTTTTGCTGCAAAGAACCATTACGATGAGGGATACAGCCCAATTATCTGTTGTGGGGTCAGTTAAATATTTGTATAATGTTATTGAAAACCCAAAAAATATTGTAATTTTCATGAGGAATACCAGAAATGCACAAGGCCAGAGTCTACTGTACCACAGAGAGGAGGGGGCTCACACGAAGGCTGTACACGGGCCCCATGCTCTCCTAAACCACCCCCGGACCTCTGCCTTGGCCGATGACACCGCTCGCACATACCCTCCCTCATTGTCAGAGAGACTCACTGAAATAGTAGTAATCTCCCCGAAGAGTCCAGCAATCTCCCTGATTGCACCTTACCCCCATTAGGAAGCTGTTATATTAAAATAACAGAGATATATACATTCAAATTGGATCATTAGTATAATTTCCTTGTATTGGTTATAAGGCACAATGATCCCTATGGTTACATTCATTTACTGAAAAGTATCAGTGTGCTTTCATCAACAAATAGATCTTACTGACTGCTTTTAGGCTTGGTTACAGATGGATGCAAGTCATGTTTAGGACACGCCTCTCAGATGTAGCAGTACACGCCCATCACATGTATGACACGCCTCTCAGATGTAGCAGTACACGCCCATCACATGTATGACGCCTCTCAGATGTAGCAGTACACACCCATCACATGTATGACAGACCTCTCAGATGTAGCAGTACACGCCCATCACATGTATGACATGCCTCTCAGATGTAGCAGTACACACCCATCACATGTATGACACGCCTCTCAGATGTAGCAGTACACGCCCATCACATGTATGACACGCCTCTCAGATGTAGCAGTACACACCTATCACATGTATGACACACCTCTCAGATGTAGCAGTACACACCTAACACATGTATGACAGGCCTCTCAGATGTAGCAGTACACACCTAACACATGTATGACATGCCTCTCAGATGTAGCAGTACACGCCCATCACATGTATGACACGCCTCTCAGATGTAGCAGTACACGCCCATCACATGTATGACACGCCTCTCAGATGTAGCAGTACACGCCCATCACATGTATGACACGCCTCTCAGATGTAGCAGTACACACCTATCACATGTATGACACACCTCTCAGATGTAGCAGTACACACCTAACACATGTATGACAGGCTTCTCAGATGTAGCAGTACACGCCCATCACATATATGACATGCCTCTCAGATGTAGCAGTACACGCCCATCACATGTATGACACGCCTCTCAGATGTAGCAGTACACGCCCATCACATGTATGACACGCCTCTCAGATGTAGCAGTACACGCCCATCACATGTATGACAGGCCTCTCAGATGTAGCAGTACACGCCCATCACATGTATGACATGCCTCTCAGATGTAGCAGTACAAGCCCATCACATGTATGACACGCCTCTCAGATGTAGCAGTAGACGCCTATCACATGTATGACACGCCTCTCAGATGCAGCAGTACACTCCTATCACATGTATGACACGCCTCTCAGATGTAGCAGTACACACCTAACACATGTATGACATGCCTCTCAGATGTAGCAGTACACGCCCATCACATGTATGACACACCTCTCAGATGTAGCAGTACACGCCCATCACATGTATGACACGCCTCTCAGATGTAGCAGTACACGCCCATCACATGTATGACACGCCTCTCAGATGTAGCAGTACACACCTATCACATGTATGACACACCTCTCAGATGTAGCAGTACACACCTAACACATGTATGACAGGCCTCTCAGATGTAGCAGTACACGCCCATCACATATATGACATGCCTCTCAGATGTAGCAGTACACGCCCATCACATGTATGACACGCCTCTCAGATGTAGCAGTACACGCCCATCACATGTATGACACGCCTCTCAGATGTAGCAGTACACGCCCATCACATGTATGACAGGCCTCTCAGATGTAGCAGTACACGCCCATCACATGTATGACAAGCCTCTCAGATGTAGCAGTACAAGCCCATCACATGTATGACACGCCTCTAAGATGTAGCAGTAGACGCCTATCACATGTATGACACGCCCCTCAGATGTAGCAGTACACTCCTATCACATGTATGACACGCCTCTCAGATGCAGCAGTACACGCCCACTTCACCGCCGCGCTCATAGGTGCTGCTTTCACAATCTCCCTGAAATGCTTTTTCAAAAGTAGGCAAGTGTGCCCTCCCTCCGCCCTGCATATATTGCTTTGGGGGCCACAAATTACTAGTTACACCCCTAGGGCTAACCTTCTGCTGACACACCCTAATTATATAACAGCTACAGTGTATAGCACAAATGGTACAAACATTAAACCTTAGTACTATAATAACAATGGATTTATAATAAGAAAGATAGAGCGAGCACTGCTCTGTGATAGGAGCTTGGAGATGCTGCTGGTCTTGGGAACATACACGATGAGATGTAGAATACAGACCCTGATTTCACTCTCTGTAAACGCTGTCTCTGTGGGGAGGGGGGACGGGACGCTGGACCTGGAGGAACGTCCTACAGCCCTTTTGTGTAATTGCCATATTTAGCAAGATGTCATGATGGATGACTGACCAGGGATCACAAGGGAGGAAGCTACTTAATGAAGCTTGGATGATGGTCCTGCATCACTGTACATGGGAAGGACCCCAGGCTCAGCATGGGGAATTCAACCAAGAGGAGTTAGCAGCTCCGGGAATTGTATGAACATTCTGTCCCTACAGTATACACTGCACGTTACATCCTATGGCTTCACAATAACTCAGCACTTGTATGGAAATATCGCCGGATTATTTCATGTATGAGACAGCTGGTTTGTGTACAGCTAGTGGGTCCTAGCGCCAGCTGTAGAGGGAGAGGTCCCATTGTGATATACGAGTTGTAGATACTGTAGTCCAAGTGTCTCAGCGCAGGTAGGGAGCACCTATTGCGCTCGGCCTGTCTGTAACTGTACTTTGGGAGTGCGCTATCGCACTATGACATCACTCAGTGTGAAAGTGTTGGGCAGCAGAATATAATCTGCAGTATTAAAGAACAATATCTATTTTTGTTTTTAATACACCCCCTATTCCCATCTCATCATAACCGACATAACCAGGGGCCACTCATATCTGGGGCCTTGAGAAAAACATTCCTGCTTCTGGCAGTAGTGGCCAGTTCTCAACATCCTATAGCTCCCTGGATGAATGCAGCACTCACAGTAATTTATTTTGGCAACATGGCAGCTGCATCCGGTCAGCGGACACAGAAACCGTGGTTATTCCACCAGGCTGCAATTTTAGGGACTATGGCCCTCATTCAGAGGCGGTCGGAGGATGCAAGCGGTCGCTCAGAAATCCTGACCGGCCGCCTCTGTTTCGGTCGTTAGGCTGTGGGTTAACTCCCACAGCTCTAACGACCGATCGGGGCTTACGACGAGACCCTAGGGTAGGGGCTCACTTGTCGTAAGCCCCGGAGAGCTTCTGGCTCTGTCACTAGTGATGTCAGTGGGGCCTCCCCCAAATGGCAGGCGTTCCCATGGGAACGCCTCCGTTTGGGCTGCCACCCCCCCGGCCCGCCTTTCAAACGGGGCGAGCTGTTAATCAACATCGACAGCTCGCGCCCTTTGGAAAGAGACCCGCTACGACCGGCGCTGTCGGTCGCAGCGGGTCTCACGCATGCGCACGAAGGAGGCGGCTCCCCCGTACGCATGCGCACTTGACAAACATCGAGGCGGCCATGCGGTCGTAGACCGTACGGCCGCCTCTGAATAAAGCCCTATGTGTGTTTTCCATAAGAAAGCCAGTGAACAGAACATTTCCCATATATACTGTTGTAGGATTTATTCCATACATTGGGAAACTTTTGGCCTGCTGAATGCTGTGAATATATATATATATATATATATATATATTTATATATGTATAAGGTCCCTGGGAGCGCTTATTATTATAAATATTTTACAGGGGTGCTTCCCACTTTTTCAAAGGCAGTTATATCTCCTTTCATAAGTTATACGTTTCTGGGTAAGCAGGATGGTTGGGTCTCCTTCTTCTGAAATAGAATCCTCGCACCAAGATCACCCAACAAATAGTAATCAGCCTTTCAGCCTTGTGTAAAACCATTAAAATGTGTTTGTAAAAAAAACTTTCAAACTCTGTTCTTACATTAATAGTAACACAGCTTTCTGCTGAAAGTCACTTTTAATTTCAAAATAACTGACGCGTTTCGTCAATAGTTTGACTTCATCAGGGGTGTTTTTACTATCCTGATAGCTCCAGGCATTTAGCAGCCATAGAGGATGTATGCCTCATGTATTAACACACTGCTTCTATTACCCTGACAACTACAGGTTTCCAGCAGCCACAGATATATCGCAAATCCGCATGAATCAATTTCACCGACGGGTCCAATAACATAGCATCGTTCAACTATCCTCCAAAAAATGGCACAGTAGATTTTGCAGCAATTCCTCTGTGTCTGATGATGTGTTCTGGACTCTGTCTAAGTAGCGAATTATATAAATATATATATGATGATTATCCGTTTAGTCGACATCGACTTTCGGACACTTTATGGATCAGGGAACGCCACGCTTCTCTTTCTCTGACCGTTTCTTTCAGGTCATTTATGGTCATGTTCGTGTCAGCCTTTATTTTGTATATATATATATACACACACATACCTTCCAACATGACCCTCTCCAGGAGGGACACAATGCTCTGGTCCTGGACTTCCCTGGTAAGAGGTGGGGCTGCAGCACAGTTCAAAATTCAAATAGGGGAGTCACCAACTGTCATTTCACACACTGCCAACATCACTGGCTGGGACTCACTGGCAGTTGGTGTGACTCCCCTATTTGAATTTTGAACTGTGCTGCAGCCCCACCTCTGGAGCCTCCACCAATCATAAATTACCAGGGAAGTCCAGGACCAGAGCATTGTGTCCCTCCTGGAGAGGGTCATGTTGGGAGGTATATACATATATATATATATAATTATATATATATATATATATATATATATATTTTATTATTATATTTATTTATTTCTCTTCCCGAATGATGTCACTTCATTGGAGCCTGGGGTCTGAAACAGGTTATGGGCCGCTGGGAAATGTTGTTTTGCCACATTTCATTTTTATATGATCTTGTATTCATTTGACATGTGACTAAACTATAAGTACATTGTGAGCCTCCCATCTCCAGCTCCTCGTCTCCTGGCCGCTACAACCCCTGTAAATGTCTTCAGCTGAGTACACACTTATGGATATATTGGACCTCATTCAGAGTCGGTCGAAGCGGCCGCACGGGAAAAGGGGCCGCATATTCAAATGATTCCCTCGCAAGTTGCGTCCCTAAGTTCGGTTCGGTAGCTGGCCGACCAAGGGGAGGAAGCGGTCGGAATTAAAAAAAATACACCCCCTTCTCGTATGCATTGCACGTCATCTCCGGGCATATAAGGATTAATCGAGACCATCGGGAACCATCGAAACTGGTCGTAGAGCTTTAGGTTGACCATACCCTCTCTTAAGCTCTACGATCATGTCAGTGTAAAAACCTCCCATGTCACATGTGCCATGACGCTACTTTGCTAATTATGCACTCCCATAAACCGTATGCACTCCCATAAAACGCTGTTCGCATAATTAGGCACGCCTGCGTTCGGATCTCCACTCCCCCGTTTTCAAGCACCTTCCCCTGTTAC